>JAJPUD010006959.1:0-57575 GCA_023553655.1 Myrmecobius fasciatus
CTTTCTTTCTTTCTTTCTTTCTTTTTTCTTTCTTCCTTCCTTTCTCTTCTCTTTCCTTTTTTCTTTCTTTCCTTTTTAAATCTGTGGTCTTTGAAACTGGAAAATAAATGGATGCCCATCATTTGAAGAATGGCTGAATAAATTATGGTATATGAATATTATGGAATATGATTGTTCTGTAAGAAACAACCAACAGGATGATTTCAGAGAGACTTGGAGAGACTTACATGAAGTGATGCTAAGTTAAATGAGCAAAACCAGGACATCATTATACACGGTAACAAGAAGATTATATAATGATCAGTTCTGATGGATATGGTTCTCTTCAACAATGACATGATCCAAACCAGTTCCAATTGTTCAGTGATGAAGAGAGCTATATATACCCAGAGAGAGAATTTGGGAACTGAGTGTGGTTCACAACATAGCCTTTTCACTCTTTTTGTTGTTGTTTGCTTGCATTTTATTTTGCTTCACTTTTTTGTGCTGCATGATAATTGTCTAAATATGTATACATATATTGGATTTAACATATATGTCTACCATGTTTAAGATATACAGGACTATTGCCATCTAGGCAAAGGTGTGGGGGAAGAAGGGGAAATTGGAACACAATAGCTAATGTTGATGAATTGCCCATGCATATGTTTTGAAAAATAAAAAGCTTTAATTTAAAAAAAAGAATAAACCTAAGTATTCACAAGTAGAAAAAAAAATCTGTGATCTTTGATCTTGAATTTCCTGAAGCCTTAACCTGCAAGGACCTTTGCTGCTGGCAATGTAGTGGTATTGAAGTGGAGTTTAAAGAAGAAGAGTCTAACTTTGAATTTCTTCTAGGATGAATAAATAAAATTAAAACAGGAGCTTCATAGTTCCTTCTAGTTTGTTCATTTTAGTTCACTAGGAAAAGTAGGGGACAAAAATTCAAGGCTTATGATCTGTCCAGGAATAAAGCTATTCATTGGCTGAAATTTTCCTTGTATTTCTTGGAAATTGAGCATGGTGGTTGGGGTCCAGAGGGTAAGAAACCTTAACCATTTATATTCCATGAGGCTCTCTCTTTTAAGTACAAACTTTCCTTCATTTGTCTACTATATAAACTGTTGGAAATTTTCTGATAGTATTGCTATATGTTTGAAATAATGTTTATAATGTATACATATATTGGATTAATTTTTGAATAATGAATTTGTTTCATGAAAATGTAGCAGGACAAAGGATAGAGTCAAGAGGACTATAAAATTTCCAAAAGCTTTGAGTGCCAAAAACCTCCACAGAAGACAAAAGAGTAAGCTGCAAGATCTATGTGGATGTCATGGGGGAGAAGAATAGTTAAAGGACAAGAGTAAACTACAGACTTTTGGTCAAATAGAAAGACATATTTCTCAACCAGGGAATATATAGGTCGAATTTGATATTTCTGAAGATCTTGAGCAGGGTTCCTTACTATTTTTTTTGATATCATGGTGTAGTGGATAGAGTATCAGGCTTATAGTCAGGAAGACTCACAACTTCCTGAGTTCAAAACTGGCCTCAGACACTTCCTAGCTATGTGACCCTGGGCAAATCATTTACCCTGTTTGCCTCACTTTCCTCATTTGTAAAATAAGCTGGAAAAGGAAATGGCAAGCCATTCCAATATTTTTGTCAAGAAAACTCCAAAGGAGTCAGTCAGATATAACTGGAATGACTGAATAACAAGTACAAACTGTGGTCCCTTTCTCAAAATACAGTTTTTATACACAAAATAAAATACACATGATTATAAAAAATTAATCATACTGAAATACAACTATCCAAATATTAAAAAGTAAAAGAAAAATAAAACAAGTTCAGATTAAGGACTCTTGATCTAGAACCATAAAACTTCACAAGTTGAAGGAGGACATTACTGAATATAATGAAATCCATTGTAAAAATCTTTGGGACAACAGAGTGAGGGATTTCTTCCTGAATTAAGGCTCATTCCTAGGATTATTGTGAGGAATAAATAATAATATTTGTAGAGAGTTACACAAATGTTACATAAATCCTCATTCCTTCCCCTTTTTCCTTTCAATGTAGAGAACCTCCTGTCTGAAAGTTTATTCCATAGATGCAAATTCAGCAACTCATCTGCAATTTAAGTCTAAGGAAGTATCTTAGAGGTTGAATGCATTGCCTATCATTATAGAGTTAGTAGGTCTTACAGATAGTATTCACAGTATTTCTATTTCCAAGATTTTACACTGACTCACCAATTATCTTATTGGTAATATTTTATAAAAACTAAAAAGAAAAGAAAAGGAAAGGAAGGAAGGAAGGAAGGAAGGAAGGAAGGAAGGAAGGAAGAAAAAGGGACAAGGGCCATCACTAGAAGCCATCTAAAACAATCAGAAAATTTATACTAGAAAGCTTTCTAAATAGCATTTTTTTTGACACAAAGATAGTGATTTTTGGACACGTTCACACATTTTAACATCTTATCCTCAAAAAATCCAGACACATTAGTATTGGCTTCAGTATGTTTTTCTGACAGCTTTATTTGGTCCTCTAAACATACTAAGTTTCTCAGTATTTCAGCTAAATCTTTTTTCAGGAATAAAACTAATTGGAAAAGAATTACTGAAAAAGAAGTCATGACAATTTAAGGAGAATGTGATAACCAATTTAAATATATTTTATTCTCTTGTGTAGTGGAGGTCTAATTCCTGGGGATATTCATTTTGGGAGAAAGAAACCATCCATTCCAATTTTTGAAATGACTCCCTTTCCTTGAAATGCATGATGAGAGGTCATTTTTATTATATCCTATTAAGCACTTTTCTTGTTTGGACTTCAAAGTTCTTCAAACTCATTTTGTTGATTCTATAAGAGCAGAAAGAAAGAAACATCCCTTGTCCCCCTTCCATTTCTTTCAAAAGATGAGCCTGTGTTGGAATTCACAGGGAGAATCATTTACTATTAATTTTCAATTTAGCAAGCATTTATTAAGTGCCTACAATATTCTAATCACTGGACTAGCTCTTGGGAATACAGAAGTAAACAAAACAAAATAAAACAAATAAAAATGGCATTGTCCCTACTCTCAGGAAGCTTGCCTTCTACTCGTGTACATCCTCCTAGGTACATTTTTAATATATACACATACATACACTATACAGATGTCCCAAAAGTCCTAGTGCAGTTTTAAGCTAAGACTTTTGGGACAGACCCATATACACACACATATATGTATGCATATATAATTTGTATATATGTATGTATGTATGTATGTATGTGTATGCACTCAAAATTAAGAGCATGGCCATGGGAGACAGCTACATACACAGATTTATATGTCTCTCACCATCTTGCTCTTGATATTTATATATTTTCTGAACATATATACATATACTTTGTAGAAATATAGATAAAATATGTAGATGTGAATATGTGTGCAAATATATTTTTAAATATATATGCATATATATTATATTCTAAATATAAATTAATCTCAAGGAGAAGGCCAAAGGATCATTTTCAAAGAGAAAAACAAAAGGCCTCATGTTCAAGTCAGGACATAGGCAGAGACCTGAAGAGAACCAGAGATTCTGAGAGATGTAAGTGAGAAGAAAGGCAATCCGAACATATGAGATAGAAGTATGGTGGTTTCATCTGGAGAATAGAGAGCCAGTCAGTTTGGCCAGAATGTTGAATACCTGAGAAATCTGATGTGTGACTTCCAACTGTGAAATTTTTGAGTGCCTTTTGAGAGCCACGAGTAAAGACTGTGATGAGATCCCTTCCCCTCAAAGATATGCAAAAGTAAGCATGGCCTCTACACGGAAAATAGATGCCATAAAGACACCATAAGGTGCTGAAAGTGTAAAGTTGATGTACCTTTTGTCATCCATGGATAAATCAGAGGAGGACTTTCCTATGAGATTTCTGACACCCCCCAATCTCTAATCCACCGAATGTAGAATTAGTATCATTATTTCATCAATACTCCTATTCCTATGAGATAGACTCTAGGTAAAGTAGGATTAAAACCATTTTAGAACTGAGGAAAGTAAAGAATGCAGAGATAGAGTGCTTTCCCACAGTTGAGAATAGGAGCCAGATTTTTTTTAGTCCAATTTATTTTGTTTTCCTTAAGAAGAATGTATTGACTCCTAAATTTACAAAGCAGAATCATTATGGTGAAGCTATTATAGAGTAAGAAGCCCACCAAAACTATTAGATATATCATATTAAAATATTCAATGTCTACACTAGGAGAAAAAATCCTAAAGAAATAAGAAAGCTAAGCATAGACTAATGAAACACTGAGATAAATGAAAAAGATCTAATGGTTAAAGCTGTCCCTAGACTAAAGAAAAATAGTAAGACACCACACAGAGTCATTGACTTACAGGAGCTAAAGGATCAGGTGAAGGGACTACTAATTATGGGATAGAAGCATTTATGCTTTTAGAGGCAGATGGACTGGTTGTTTTTGGAGGAGTGCCAATTAATATGTGGAAAACCATTGAATCAGATAGCCTGCCTCCCAATATCTATCATTAAGGTGTTTAGTCCAGGGGAATAGCATGGGTCCATAAAGATCCCATTTTGATTATGGATAGGCAGAGCTGGTATTTTTTCTGATTTAAGATATTGAATATGTTTAATTTAAAATATATTAGTGAAAGCCAGTACTAGATGCTTTTCCATTAAGGATAACTGGGGGAAGGATTCTCATTCCAAGCATTGGTTAGCAGATGGTTATGCAAGCACTCCTAAGTTCCTCTGAACATAGTCCTTCACAGTGTGGTATTCTTATTTTATTTGAAATGCTTTGCCCAGAACATCAGACACAGTTATAACTCAAATAGCAATGCTAAAAAAAAAACCTACAACAATAACAACCACCAAAACAAACAAACAAACAAACAAACAAACAAACAAAAAAACAAGCTGACACACTCCAAACCAAATCTAAGTACTTCAGGGATTATTTGCCCATTTTAGATCAATTACACCTTCCTTCTCTTCTGTTCCATGGGGTGAAAAGCGTTTTCTTGATTACAGACTAATAAAATGACATAGATAGGAACTTTTGTCTAAGAATCATTGCTGTAAGATATGAGGAGATCTGGGTAGTCATCCTGCTTAATTAGCTGGGTAATACTGAACAAATTCTTTGCCTCTCCCAACCTTGATTTCCTCATTTGCAAAATATATGGAATGGGGATGATGGGACTTGATCATCTCTAAGGTCCTTTCCAACACTTATCTTCCTCACTGCCTCAGTTTCTTCATGTGAAGTTTAAATTGATTTGTCCCTAAGGCCCAGTTTGCCATCACGTCAGATTCTCTACTGCCAGATTTCTCCATAAACTATATCATCATATAATCTTTCTGGACCCTCAGTTTCTTCATCTGCAAAGTAACGATCTGAGTTTACATTCTACCTCTGGTGCTTTCTGCATATATGATCTTGGGCTAGTAGAGTCAACCCAGCAAGCCAGCAAGCATTTATTAAGTCTTATCTTTTGTCGGACCTTGTGCTAAACTCTATCTCTGACTCTGTCTTTCTCACTCTCTCTCCTCTCTTTCTTACTCATTCTCTTGTCTCTCTCACTCTCTTTCTGTCTCTCACATATTCTTCTGTCTGTCTCTCTGAATCTGTTTGTCTCTCTGAATCTGTGTGTGTGTGTGTGTAGAACAGCAAAAACATACCCTGCCTCAAGCAACTAATAATCTATTGTGGAAGGTGACATACAGATAATTGTATATAAACGAGATATATTTATTATATATAAATAATATATAAACAGATAGGTTGGAGGTAAGCCACTTAATTTCCCTGGGCCTTAGTTTTTTATCTGTAAAATGAGGGGACAGACTAGATGACTGCAGAGAATCTATCCAAATGATCACAAGAGTCTTTTTAAAGGCTCCTTCTGTAGTAAAGATGAGCTTGCCTAAGATGACAGTGGAATTTTCTTGTAGCTAAGTGTGAAAATGTCCCCCTTTCCATCTAGGAAGAAAGGAAATTAAGATCAGATCAATAATGAGAATCAGGCTCCACACAGGCATTGGACCTCCTAGGGATTTTCCTTTTTCCCTCTGGGTTAAGCTCTCCCTGGGGGAGAGACACCTGGACTATTGTTTTCTTTTCTTTTGCCCTTCATGGTCTCTACTGCATCATGTTGACTTAAACTACAAATATACTGTAAACAGAAACTTGGAAGAACAATTTAAAGCTCCAAAATGTTGCCCCTGAAAATGTTCTTATAATTACTTGTGTGGTGGAACAACATGTTTCATGGACAGCTCATTTACATGGCCTCCTGGTGAGAAGGTCTGAGCCAGTGTGATCTGCTGGGTAAGTCATGAGGCAATATATTCCCTCCTCCTAGAAAAACTCTCTTACTGGTGGGTGCTCTCAGACAAAGTTCATTATAAAGATAGTTAAGAAAATTCAGAGGAATCGGGAAAGAGAGGGTCATAGCATTGTGTATAAAGAGCTAGGCCAGCAGATGTTTGGCACTCATAGGGCTGAAATCATAAATATATTTCTCAAAGTCACAGAGTTCGATACAGGAAATAAATATTGTCAGTTTTTATTGTGACAATGATCTAATTTGGATTGTCTCCCTGGATCTTAACTTGAAGTCCTGTGTGATCTTCCTAAGCAAGGTTATTTGGAGGAAGATCATCCCTTATTTCTTTATTTCTAGCACGAGGGAGAGAGAACAGAGATTGAGAGACAGAAACATATTCAGAGACAGAGAAACAGAAACAGATACAAAGAAGAAGACAGCTGAGAAATATAGAGAGGGTAGAGTCAGGAGGAGACAAAAGAAAGGCAGACACATAGAAAAAGAGAGACAGAGACAGAGCTACATAAAGAGAGAGAGACAGAGAAAGATAGAAATAAAGAGAGAGAAATAGAGACAAGAGACAGAGAAAAAAGAGAGAAGAGAGGGAGAAGAAAGGGAAAAGAGAGAGAGAAATGAATTAGAAGCAAACGTCTTAATTACCAACTTATTGTTTTGATGTGATTTTTTTTCCTTTTCCAAGTCAATAACTTCCTTATCCTCATACTGAGCTGCACCTCTCTTATTAATCAATTCTTTTCTTTTCCTATTTATCTATTGATGGATTAGTCCTGGAGCACAAAAGTTTATGTATGCATACAGAAAAACTAAGCTAGCCAGAGAGAAGGAAGTCTGAGAACATTGTCCCGTGACTGTGGTAGGAGGGAAGGTCTTGATGCTTAGCTGGGAAAACCTAAACCTTTGCCATCCTAAATCACATATTCAAATGTTGCTTCCTGGCCTCTTATTTCTTCTCCTAAATTGCTTCTAAAGAACATGCAGAAAATCCCATGAATTCATTTGGAACAAATTCACGACCTGATCCTTGAATGTTTTTGTCCCCTGGGGCCGGACACACACATTTTAGGCAGCTTAAGACTGTTAAATAAACCCACTTTGTCACTTTTTTCTTCCTGTAGTGATGCTGCCAGCAATAGAGATACAATGGGGATTGCCAACCCTTTTGTAAACCACAGAAGTTTCTTTTCGACAGAATGGCAAGCAGCCATTTTTAACCATAACTACGATGTGCCTTCATTGCTGATGACAACCATCTAGCTGGTTTGCCCCTCACTACTCTTCCCACTGAGAGGAAGAAATAAAAGCCAAGCTTTTCAGTGGAAAAGGATATTTTTTTAGGTTCAGTGTAGAATCCTGACTTCTTTTTCCCAATAAAGGTGAACTACTTTTCCCTCCCCCATCTGAGTTGGATGTCAAAAAATATGCACCCAGATCTGGATGAACAGTACCTTCAAAAATGAACTGCTTTAGTGGGGATTGTGAAAATTAATTTTACATGTTGCCAAGTGCTCAGAAAATTTTGGGTGTATGATGGAAGTGTTTAAAAGAAACAAAAAAAAGCCTTTCTTTGCCTCCTTTTTTTAAATGGGGCCCAGAGTCCTATTTGTTTTCTTGAATTAACTGATTATTTTGGCAATGCTTGGATTCTCTCTCACTAGTATTATTTGTATGGTGGCTAGGCAAAAGACCTATCCAGTTGTCTCAATTTCTCTTTCCTTATCTGTAAAATGGGTATAATGCAACTTAAATTATATATATCAGTAATGTCAAATTCAAATATAAACAGGAATTATTAAATTCTAGGTTGAAAACCACATGTTAACATTATCTATGTTTTTTTTGTATTTTAAATTATTTTGCTAAATATTTCCCAATTACATTTGAATCTGGTTTAGGCAGCCCTCCACTGAATGTTTGACACTTCTGATCTAGTCACAAAGTTCAAAGAATGATAGATTAAAAAGTTGGAAAGGAACTTAGAGGTCATGTAATCTAACACCTTTGCTTTATTGTTGAGGAAAGTAAAAAACCCCAGAGAGGATAAGCGTTTCATCCAATTTTATTTTGAGGACAAAATGATATCTCTGTGAAAAGTGCTTTGGAATACTAGAGTCATAGATCAAAGTAAGAAGTAATAAAGTGTATTTAGGAAGTAAGAAGTAATAAAAGTATATAATATATTATAATAATAATAACAGCAATGTTGATGAAAACATTAACCTTCTTTATGTCATTATAAGAACCTTTCCTGCAAACAAGAGGCCTTGGGGATAGTAGCTGATATTCTTTCTCAGAAAATGGTATATTTCAGATTGAGCAGAGCAAGATTGGAAATAGTGTGGAAGTTATACCTTATACCCATCTCAGTTCTGGGCTTACTTATTTTTATGAGGATCCATTATGCTTGAATTTGTTCAAATAACGCAGAAAGCAAAGAAAAGTGATTCTGACCATGCAAAGCTTTTGCAGGAAGAAAGATAAGGGCAGAATGAGGCAGAATAATTTTTTTCTTCCTAAGAATGATGAACCATGAGATTGGACATTGAAAGATGCTACTCCACTATTCAATTGTTCAGTACAATGTCATTTATTGCTATATGTCAATCCTCGATCAGTAAGTACAGCTCCCTCACTTTACCCCATCTCTTCCCACCAAGTCTCTTCCAAAAGAAGCAGTTCTATTACTTGGGATGGAAAATGCCATCTGCATCCATCCAGAGACAGAATCATGGAGAATGAATGTGGATTGAAGTATGTAGTTATTTCATCTTTTTGGTGGTTGGTTGCTCATTTTTTTTTCTTTCTCATGATTCCCCCCCTTTAGTTTGATTTTTCTAGCACAACATGACAAATATTGAAATATTTTTAAAGAATTGCACATATTTTAAAAAATAAACAACTCTATTGGACATTTTTCAATACCAGACATAAAGATGAACAGTCTGAAGAAGAAGATGGTAAAGTTAGAGTTAAGGGAGTATTACTCAATCCAAGTTAGAAAAAGAATTAAAAATAATCAATCTACCTTTTCTACTTGAGGTTGGAAGACACTGTAACATACAACAGGGGAGATGCACATGTTTTCATGTCATTCTGTTCTTGAATCTTCAAAAGGTGTTAGCCTCCAAAAAGACTTTTATAAAAAAGCATCAGAGCACAAAAGGGCTATGGAAGGATGCCAAGGCAGCAAAAAACTGCCTTAGAAAATGGAAACAAAGAGACTTCATCAATGGGAATACTTCAAGCATCCAGTAGAAACAGACAAAATAATATTTTCTGAACTGGTTCTTTGTATGTTTTTATAGGGACCTTTTGCTGCTTTTAACTATTTATGTTCTTATTATATGCTCTTTATAATTGTCATTGTGAGTTTTCTGACTATGTTGACCTAAATAGAGAGGAGTAATCTTCACCAAGCAGAGAGTCTGGCTGATACAGTAGAAACTGTGTTGAATATGGAAGTCAGAACATCGGAATCATTCAGTAGGAAATGAGCCTTGGAATGAATGTGGCCACAGAAATTTTAGGATTAGAAGGATTCATCTGCCTATATGGCCAACACTAACTGAATTTATAAGGTAAGAAAAAAAATCATTTATTGGATGATCTTCCCTTTGTGTGCCCCAGTCTAAAGTTCATCTCTCATCAGAAACTCAGCTCTCTCTAGCAAAGATATCAGTAAATGTCACTAATCTTTAAGAGATGATAAAGAATGGGAATGCCGCCTTAAGATTAAAAGTTACATTCTCAAAAAAGGGAAGAGATTGTGAGTTTGTAAACTAAAGGTCAGTGAATTTGGCTTTAATTCCTGGAAAATTACTCAATTGTATCATCAACTGACATCGACATAAAATGTTTTGCTGTTGTATTTTTGAAGATGATAGTAATTTTTATTTTTCCATGACACTCATTTCTGATTATCTCTCTATTCAATGTAAAGAGCTATCCCTTATTATAAAGATTAAAAAAGAAAGTGGAAAAAAGTTATGTATAACTAGCACATTGACTTGTCTGATAATATATGTACATAGAATGTATTATTAAAAGTATATTCATTATAGTTAATAAGCATCTTAAAAAGGAAGCAGTGATTATAAAGAACAAGTCATTCCAGACAAATCACACATCTTTTTTTTTTTGACATGGTCACTAGATTGGACAACATAGTAGCTTATCACGATGTGTCTATTGACACATCTGTTAGGTGTGTTGTTGAATGGAACATTGGTATTAGAAGGCCACTGGACCTCTTTTAACTCAAAGATTCTTTGTTTCTGTTATTATGTGAATTTAACTGTGATTGATTTTAAATCATAGTTTCTAAAAAAAAGTATTTACAAGTCAAGAGATATGTAGGATGAGGTCTCCAAAGCAGTGGCCTGCATCTCTGAAGGAGAATTTCCAGCATGGTGATCCCTAATGAGGGAGATACTTCTGGTTAGTGGTATCTGATTCATGCTCCCTTAAATTATTTTGTGTGAGTAACTATCTACTCTCTTCATATAATAACAGTCCTTCCCTTACAATTTGCCTTATTTTTTTTTTACTAATTCCAATTCCAAGAATTCAGCTCAAGTGAACTGTGCCTGAATTTTCTTTCACCACCAAAATTTATGTATGCTTCCAAAACAGTTAGAACACTAGATTGTTTTTAAAGTTCTCAATCAATAAGCCTTTATTCAGCACTTGCTATGTGCTAGGCACTCGGGATACAAACATACCAGCAATTCATTCCCTGCATTTAGGGAGCATTTGGACAGTTATTTCAATTGTGTCTGACTCCTTGTGACTCCATTTTGGGTAAAGATACTGGAAGAATTTGTTATTTTCTTATGTTGCTCATTTTACAGATGAGGAAACTGAGGCAAACAGGGTTACGTGATGTTCTCAGAATCACACAGGTGTTAGCATCCAGATTTGAACTCAGGAGGAGGGGCCTTTCTGACTTCAATCCTGGTATTCGACAGTACCAGCTAGCTGTCCATAGGGAGCTTTTACTAAGGGGATATGACATGTTTTGAGCAGTGGCCAGGGAAGGGCCAATCTAGGCAATCACACATTGTGAATGGAGCAATAAGAAAGAATATTGTCATACTCATCTTAGTAGAAGTAGTAGTATTGATTTGATTATTGCTAAGTAAACAGGAGTCAGAAATCACAGATTGTGGATTTGTATGTGTGCATACAACAACATGCTGTATAACCTTTGGTACTATTTTGGAAAGCTAAATGGTATTCAACATGGTATGGGCCAGCTGGAAACAGACATAGTGGTTGGGGGATAGTTCGGTGCAGAGATTAAGAATACAGGCGGCAGAGGACCTGGATTCAGATCTGATACTCACTGCTTATGTGACTTTGAATTTCCCTTCCTGAGCATTTGTTTCCTGATTTGTAAAATGAAGGGGTTTATCTTAGAGGCTGCTGAGATCCCTTCCAGCTTGTCCCAACAGCTTGGCCCAACCTCACATTTGATGTTGAATGAAGAAAACATACTGAAGAAACATCAGAAGGATAAAATCAGACCAAGAAAAATTAAGGATGCTTTCCAGTCCATCCTATTACATAAATCTGGCACAGTAGTAAAAATGGCAAACTTGAGTCAAGAGACTTGCATTTGAGTTTTAATTCTGACAGTGGTAGTCACTGTTATAAAGTTACCAAGTGCCTTAAAAGCCATCTAGTCCAGTTCCCCTCATACTTTCTAGCTGAAGAGTCAGAGGTCCAGAGGTAAAATGATTTGCTAAAGGTCACAGGTATAATAAGCATCCAAATCAAGATTTGAACCAAGGATTTCTGATTCAAAATCCCATATTCTTTCTACTGCTGTATAGCTACATTATAGCCCATATCTAGAATATAAGGATCATGGATATAGAGCTAGGATGGACTCCAGAAGCCATGGAATCCACCCTTTTTTAGTTGAGAATTCTTAGGTCCCAAGATTAAATGCCTTGCCCAAAGTTTCACAGTTAGGTAGCGTTATAGAATTTGAGGTCTTGCAACTTTAGAATTAGTGATCTTTCTATTATACCATAATCAAATGATATAATGTATGTAGAGCTTTCTCTAGCTTTTACGCGTTATAAAACTATGATCAACTAAGCCTATGTCTCTAGGACATCAAATAAATATTTGGCAAAGGAAAAAAAAAGCCTGTATTAAATGTGCTAGTGTGGGGAGATCTAGCTGCTGAATGAAATGCATCATTAAGATTTTTTTTCAAACTGGTACATTCAGCTTTATTGAAGAGAGTTTACGATCAATTATTCTTTTCTCAAATCATTGCACATACAAGGTATATTATTGTTTGGCTGAAACATGTCTGGTGAGAGCACAATTACAAATGTCATATTTTAGAAGTAGTTTGATACAGCGAAAAGGAGTATGGACTTTGGAGTCAGAGGATCTGAGTTCATATCCTTCCTGTGATAATCATTACCCATAAGACCTTGATCACTTAAATCTCTTAGGAATCAGTTTTATCAATGCTGTAAAATAAAAAAAAGGAGCATGGTGCTTGAGGTCCCTTCCAGCTTGAGATATGTCACTATAATTATTCTGGAGCTCTGTGGAAATAACAAGCAAGAGGGCTGGGAGATAATAATAGATAGCATTTACATAGCATTTTTGTTTTGCAAAGCAAATGATACCTCATTTGATCCTCACTTCAACATACTACGGTGCTATTATTATCCCCATTTTACAGATAATAGATAGTATTTATATAGCATTTTATGTGATTTGAAAAGCAAATGCTAATTCATTTGATTTTCACCATAATATTCTATGTTAGATTTTAGTATTATCCCTACTTTACAGATAAAGAAACTGAGGCTGAGAGAACGAGTGACTTTTTCAGAGTTATAAGGCAGAATTTGAATTTAAGTCTTCTTGAATCTGAGAATTCTATTCACCATCCAAGTCTATTCTGAATCTTAATGTTCTATGCAGAATCTTCCTAAGAAAAAGTTGGTGAGGTGAGATTGTCAACAAGAGAAGCTGATGGAATGTGTTTATAGGGGAAAAAAAAAGATTTGGAATCATAGGGACAGGTTCAAATCCCATAACTGCCACTGTGTGACCTTGGGAATGCTGCTTAACATTTTAGGGTCTTAGGTACAATTATTTGTAAAATGAAAGAATTGGAATAAATGATTAGATGATCCATTTCAGTTTGGAATTTATGAACCTATAAACTTGACTAAGGCTTTGGGGATTATTTGTGATACTTTTGGATTTAGAGTTAAAGCATCTCCATTCATATTCTATTCCAACTATTTACTAGTTGTGTAATTTTAGGTGTCATGTCATACCAGGTACCTCATCTTTCTTATATGAAAAATAGGGAAGAAGAACTGGGTGATTGATGTCCTCTAGTGATAATGATTCTCCCCTTGTAGCTTATTTTTGAAATTAGAATGAAATGAGACATTTATAATCCATCTAACAGTCACCAACAACAATAAAAACATTTGTTTAGCCATAGTGCTATGTTCCCCTTAAAGCTATGGCTGCTATAGCTAAAGGACAGTGTCTTTTTGGCTGATTGTCTCTTTTATTGTTCACAATCTCTCATTTATATTCAATCTCCCTGTCTACAGACTGCTTCCCTACTGCCTACTAACATGCCCATAATCCTAGTTCTGTTTCTAAATCTCAACCAACCACCCTTAAAAAACTCTCACTTGATCCATCCATATACCCCCCCAACCAGTATCACTTGATATCTCTTCTTCCTTTTGTGATTAAATTTCTCAAGAAGGCAACCTATAATTAATGCCTTCATTTTCTTTTCTTTGTCTTTTTAACTGTACGGCTGCCAGCCTCATCATTCAATTGAAGCTTCTCTCCAAAGTTACCAATGGTCTCTTAATTGACAAATCTAATGACCTTTCGTCAATCCTCATCCTTTTTGATATCTTTGCAGCCATTGACATTGGAGATTATTCTTTTCTCCTTCATATAGACTCTTTAAGTTTTCATTCCGTTCTGTCCTGGTTTTCTTCCTAACTATCTAACTATTCTTTCTCACATTTCTTTGGTGGATATTCATCTAGATCATATCCATTAGATGTTCCACAGGTCTTTGTCCTGGATCTTCTCCTCTCTTCGATACTATTTCAGTTGGTGATCTCTCTCATCAGCTCCCAAGTTACTGTCTCCATGCTGATTCTCCATGATAATTCTCAGATCCACTTATCCAAACCTAATCTTTGTATCCACCACTAGTCTCCTATCTCCAACTGCCAATTGAAAATCTTGAGTATGTATTTAAAAACAAAAACAAAAACATAAAACACTTAACATGTCCAAAACTGAACTCATTATCTTTCCCCCAATGCCTTCCTCCTCTTCTCATAGTGATGCTATTGAGAGTACCACTACCCTCCCAATCACCCAGACTTGCAACCTAGATGCCATCCTCAACTCCTCACCATCTCTCATAGCCCATGTCCAATCTATCACCAATGCCTGATATTTTTACTTTTATAACTTCTCTTTTCTGACAATGCTAGCCGCCTGATATAATTCTGTATGCCCTCACTCCTGTCCTAATGCAATATCCTGCTCTTTGATCTTCCTGTCTTAAGTCTTCTCTTTCTCCTACCCATTCTTTATTCAGTTGTCAAGAGTGTTCTTCCTAAAATCTAATAGCATTAAGACTCATTAAACTCCAGTGGATCCCTAATATCTGCATGTCAAATGTAAAATCCTCTGTTTGGCATTCAAGACCCCTAATAACATGCCTCCCTTTCTAGTCTGCTTACATCATCTCACCTGCATGGACTTTGTGAAGCAATGATACTGGCCTCTTTGCTGCTCTTTACCAAGACAATTCATCTCCTGATATTACTTTCACTGGCTGTCCCCTATACCTGGGAATTCTCTCTCTACTCATCTCCATTTCCTAACTTCCTTGATTTCTTTCAAGTCCTAGCTAAAATCTTACCTTCTAAAGAAGCCTTTCCCAGCAACCTTACTGCTCAATAGCTTCCCTCTGTTGATTATGTTCATTATGTTATCATTTTTTCTCATAGTTTTTTTGCATGTCTTACCCACTAGGCTATTTGAGGACAGAGAATATCTTTTGCTTTTCTTTTTATCCTTAGTGCTCAGCACAGTTCCTGGCATGTAGTAGTTGCTTAATAATTTTTTTTTTTTGCTTTTTGCTGAGGCAATTGAGGTTAAGTGACTTGCCAAGGGTCACACAGCTAGGGAATGTTAAGTGTCTGAGACCAGATTTGAACCCAGGTCCTCCTGACTTCAGGGCTGGTATTCTATCCACTGTGCCACCTAGCTGCCCCATAAATGTTTTTTTCACTAACTTCTTGAAAGGGTACAGCTTTCTTGCCTCTAATTCATTCATGGTAACCTAGCTGTTAAACATTAGAGAAGAATAAGAAATCTTTATCTTTTATATTCAGATGACCAGAAAATGACATCAGTGATACAAGCTTTTAATTCTCTGAGTCAATTGCATCTTGAAGACAATTTCCATACCTTTTAAGGAAAAGAACTAGCATGGAAGGGAATTCTGGTAGATATTCCTCTCTCCACAATATCCAAGCTCTCTTTCAATGCTAAATCCCATCCTCTTCTTCCTCATCATCTATCCTACCAACAAAGCAATGATGGAAATGTACCTCCTGCAGAGGATGCAGAAGGTGTTATGGGAGGTTGTAGCACAAAAATTTCTAAAACATTTGTCTTTGTGTGACTGTTGATTGGTGTTAAACACTGCATTAATGAAGTGTCAGCTACCAACAAAAGCATCAAATCAGGACCCTGAAGCTTATCTACCCCACCACATCAACAAGAAAGTAACCATGTGCCTGTTCTGGAGGCTGTGAGCACTTGAAACTTACAGCCTAAACTAGTTTAATCTAATTTTACTCTTATAGTGTGTGACATGACATCAAAAACTTATACAAATCTAGAAATTTATATATATATATATATATATATATATATATATATATATATATATATGCCTTGGGATTGTAGCTCAGTGGCAGAATCATATATTTCTCATGAAAAACTGGACCTAAAAGCTTAGCAACTTTGGGCTGGGAATTTCCTATGGCTGTGTTAGAACATGCCTACACTTGCATAGGTATCCTGTGGATACAGCAAAGTCATTAAATTCGATTCATATTCTCTTTTACATGTCTCAGGATCAGCTGAGTATGAGAAAATCTTAATTGTACCATAGTTATCAATTGCCAATGGACAAAAGATGAGAGAAAGTGATAACTCAGATTGTTGTTCAGTCATTTTCAGTTGTGTCTGACTCTTCATGACCCCATTTGGCATTTTCTTGGCAAAGATATTGTAGTGGTTTGCCATTTCTTTCTTCAGCTCATTTTACAGATGAGGAAATTGAGGTAAATAAGATTAAGTGACTTGTCCATGCTTACAGATTTAGTTAGTGTCTGAACCAGGTTTAAAATCAGGAAAATGAGTCTTCCTGACCTCAGGATCAGCATTCTATCTGCTGTACCACTTAACTGCCTGATGACTCAAAAGTACAGGACAAATACTTGAAGAGACTTTTTTTTAAATATAACACCCACCTCATAAGCTCATCACTAAGACTGAAATTCCAACTGATTTTCTATTTTTTCCATCTTTCATATATGTATATATATATACACATACATATATATGTAAATATATATATGTACACACAACAGACACACAGACACACACACAGACACACAGACACACACATATATATCTCCACTATCCCTTTAAGTCTTAAGGCAGAGTAGTATAGATAAGGAAACTTGTTAAAGATAAAAAAAAAAGATTATTAATCTCCAGATAAGATAACTTATCTCTAACAATTCCTCTTATCTTCAAAACTGACTGTGTCTAAGTAATGACAGACATCTGGATGAATAGAAATGGAAAAATCATTCAGTACCCTATGTATTTGGTTTTATCAGAAAGACAGAAGAAAATCAGTATTTTTATTATTATCCATAGCTACCAAAGTGATAGTGAAATTATTTAAACAATAGCTAATATTTGCAATAATCTTAGCCACTCTTGCAGATCTTTATTTGCCATGAAGAAACAAATCTCCTACATTTTCATTTTTCACCCAGAATTCACAAAATTTTGAAGGATTTTATTTTCTACCCAGAAGACCAGTCCTATCAATTTTCAGCAAGATTAGAGGAATAAATATTAATTTCATTCTTTCAGAACACATATCCTTTGGTTTTGTTTTCTGTTCTATGGAGACAGAATTTAGTATTATATCTTTGTCTTCCAAAACATCAATTGCATAAGAAGACTTAAGAAAGATTAAATAAAGGATCTTAATTGTATAGACATTTGATGTGTTATAGTATTCATTTAAATTCTAGGTACAGAAAGCTTATCAAGGTGAGTATCCTATATGAGAGTATATGCAATCAGGTAAAGAAACCATACAGATCTTAGTCCTCTTAAAATCCCATTGATGCCAATGCCTAGAGTTTAGCTTCATGTTGGTAATCTATATCAATAGAGCCAGTAATAGAGCTTACATTCTAAGAGAAACAGAGACAAAAAATATGCTACAAAACACATATTTGGGAACTGGTGGCAGAGAAGGGAGGGGAAAGATAGCCTCAACCTCAAGATGAGGGAATAAATGAAATAGCAAAGGAAAAAGTGAAATTTGAATAATGTCTTCAAGGATAGTTACAACTTCAATAAGTGTGGCAGTTGAAGGAAGATATTTTAGATAACAGAGAATATGTGTAAAAGTGGAGAAGTAGAATGCATGAATGTGTTCCAGAAAGTGTGAATAGTTCAGTTTGAATAAAGTCTATAGTATGTAAGGGAGAAGAAGAGTATGAGACAAAGCTAAAAAAAATGGGATGAAGCCACATTACGGTGTAGGGGTGGTTCTTGAATGTTGGACTCTGAGGATTTTGATTATTATAACACATATGGAAATGTTCTGGTTAATATTTATAATAACTGTGAATTTGAAATGATAAAAAATAAACATGAATATGTCAAGAGTCTAGCATCTGAGAATTAGACTAAGTATAGAGAATGATAATAATTATGATGATGATAGTTGGCATTTATATATCATTTTAAGGCTTACAAAGGACTTTTTAAAATATTATTTCCTGTTATTCTTATAGCAATTTTATGAGTTCAGTGCTATTATTATCCCCATGTCAGAGATGAGAGAGGATAAGTAACTTGACCAGGATCTCACTAATAAGTGTCTGAGGCAAAAAAAATAAATAAATTCTTACTTTTTTCCAATTTTTTTTTCAGTGATCATGGCTTAGTGATGGAAAAGGGACAGAAGGGCTAAGAGTCATAGATGTTTTTATTTTTTATTTGTTTTATTTTTGCTTTACTGTCTATGAAATGTGAATTCCTTGTGTGATGAGCAGCAACCCATCAACATACTATTGAAGACAACTAAATCATATTAATATTGACATTCTCATGATCAATGAAGCTCGAAGATAAAAGAACATTTCAGTGTCATTCACAAGGTCTTTCTCTTTTGAAATACAAACAAAAGAGATGGTTTTATCATACAGGCAAAGGCAATAAGAAACATCATTTCACAGGAGCACTTACAGGGCCCATGATGAACATTAAATAAAAAAAAAAAAGACTAAACTGAAGATTATTGAACCTTATGTACCAACATCTGTTGCAAAGGATGAGAATTTTTTTTTTGAAGATTTCAGTAAAGTCTTTCAAATTAAATCAACATATAAACTTAATATTTAATATCTAGGCAACTAGGTGGTACAGTGGATAGAATGCTGTGCTTGGAATCGGGAAAGTATGAGTTTAAATACCTTGGACACTTATTAGCTATGTGACCCTGGGCATATTATTTAATCTTTCTCAGCCTCAGTTTCCTTCTCTGTAAAATGGAGATAATAATAGCGCCTCCCTCTCAGAATTGTTATGAGGATAAAATGAGATGACATGTGTACAGTGCTTTGCAAACATTAAAGTTCAATATAAATGGCAATGATTATTATTATTTTATTGTCATTATTATTAGTAGCTATAACATTTTTAAAATGAAGCTAGGGAAGTATGGTAAAATATTTTAGAAAATATGGCTTAAGGTCAAGAAACAGGTTTAGAGATACATAAATACACATAAGCTGCATATCCGTGTATCCTAATATTCTTTTCAAGAATATTGGGGTTGGGGCAGCTAGGTGACACAGTGGATACTTTCACTAGCCCTGAAGTAGGAAGACCTGAGTTCAAATTTGGCCTCAGACACTTAACATGTCCTAGCTGTGTGACCCTGAGCAAGTCACTTAACCCCAATTGCCTCAGCAAAAAAAAAAAAAAAAAAAGAATATTGGGGTTGCAGCCAAGGTGGTGTATCAGGGATAGCAATCCAGCTGAACTTTCCCAACATTCCTCTCCAAACAACTTTTAAAATAATGCTTCAATTAAAATTTTGGAGTGTCAGAGCCATCGAAAGGTAGGGATGAGATCTTTTTTCTGGCCTAAGAAAAATTAAGAGACCAGCAGAAGTCTGTATTATTAAGGCGGAGGCTGGTTCAGAGTCTGCATAGCAGCCACGGTGACAGCAACTTTGGAAGCTCTCAGCCCAGAGATGGCAAGGGGATCAGGCAAACCATCAGAAAGAGATGACAGGGGACCTCTTGCTGGCACTGGGGGCAGGTGGTGCTGGTTAGCCACACTATTGCTTACATGTAGTTTCCGTTTATGGTTCCAGGGTGGAAAGGAGTTATTGATGTTTCATCACAAAGGGTCAGCATCTGTCATCATAGCTCCAAAACAAGGAGGAGTGTTAGGGCTTGTGACTGCAGGAGACCAGGATCATAGATCAAGGAAGCAGTGACCACTTTGGAAGTGCCAAAAACATGCAGACTCACAGAACTAGCTCTGAAAACAATAGCAGGAAAAAGCCTGCTTATTTCTAGGTGAGCATGAAGTTCAAAGTCATGAAATAGGCTGGAAACAGAAGCAAGCAACAACAACAGCAAAAACTGGACCATAAAAAAACTATCAGTGGCAAGGAACTTACATGAATTAATGCTGATTAAAACAAGCACTACCAGGAATATATTGTATATAAGAACAACAAGAATGTGTGATGAGCAACTATGAAAGGCTTGGTTCTCCTCAGTGGTTCAGTGATCCAAAGCAACCCCAATAGACTTTGGAAAGAAAATGTCATCTGCACCCAGAAAAAGAACTAAGGAGACTGAATGTAAATCAACACATGCTATCTTCACTTTTTTTTCTGTGTTTTTTTTATCTCTCCCATGATTTTTCCCTTTTGCTCTGATTTTTCTCTTTGAATATAATTCATAAAGCAATGTATGTAATAAATAAACTTATATGCATGAATGGAAAAATATATACATATGGTATAAACTGAGAAGAAAATGTGAAAGAATTGTAAAACAATAATGTGGAGGGAAGGGAGCCAAGATGGCAGAGTGAAAATGTGACTCTCTGCATCCTCCTCCAATCTTTTCTCAAATCAACAATAAAATAAGCCTCTGAACTGATCTTCAAGTCAACGAAACCCAGAAATATTTGGACACTGCTTGCTGATATCTCTGAAGAACTTCATATCAGGTTTGTCTAACTCGGACAGAGGGATAAACAGTGAACTTATTGTAGGCCGGAAGTGAGAGTGGGACTCAGCTCAGCTCATCGTGGCAGAAATTCCAAACTCCAAACTCCAAACACCTGGAGTGTATCTGAGGCACTCGAGACACTCTGCCTGGATTGGGGGCAGTGTTCTGGCAGACTTGCCTTGTTTAAGGAGTAATTTGGACTTATTCCTAGCCCCTACCGGCCCAGCACCTTAAGTTAATTGGCCGAAGTGCCCCAGGGCAAAGAACTTCAGCCGCCGTTTTTCCAAGCCTTAAAAAGACATCCATGCTGTCTAAAAAGAAAAAAAAAATGAAGCAAAAGAGAGCTCTCACCATAGACAGCTTTTATCAAGAGAAAGAAGGGCTGACCCCAGATCCTGAGGTTCCTTTAGACAAAACTCAAGAGGAAGTTATTAAGGACCATCACTGGTCCCTTTTTCAGAAGGCCTTTCTGGAAGACTGCATACAGAATCTCAAAAGAGAGCTGGAGGATAAATGGGAAAATAAACTGAAATCAGTGCAAGAAGGATATGATGCCCTGCAAAAGAGATATGAAAAAGACACCAATTTATTGAAAAATAAAATTAGTGAAGTGGAAAAAGAGTGCAATGAACAAATTGGCCAGTTACAAAAGGAGCTTAAAAAGGTAACTGAAGAAAACAACACTTTAAAAATAAGAATTGAACAAATGAAAGTGAATAACTCAGTAAGACTTCAAGAATCAGTCAAACAAAAACAAAAAAAATGAAAAATTAGAAGAAAATATGAAATATCTCCTAGGAAAAACAACTGACTTGGAAAATAGATCTAGGAGAGACAATCTAAGGATTATTGGACTTCTTGAAAGCCATGATGAAAAAAAGAATCGAAACACTATCTTCCAGGAAATCCAGAAAGAAAACTGCCTTGAGATTGTAGAATCAGAAGGCAAAATCACCATTGAAAGAATTCACCGATCACCTCCTGAAAGAGACCCCAAAATTAAAACCGCAAGGAATATCGTGGCTAAATTTCAGGACTATAGCACTAAGGAAAAGATTCTGCTAGCATCTAGAAAGAAACAATTCAAATACCGAGGATCAATAATTAGAATCACACAGGATCTGTCAGCCTCCACATTGAAGGATGGAAGGGCTTGGAACCAGATATTCCAAAGGGCAAAGGAACTTGGATTACAACCAAGAATTACCTATCCAGCTAGAATGAGCATTATCCTCCAGGGAAGAAGATGGTCATTCAATGATATAGGTGAATTTCACCTATTTCTAATGAAAAGACCAGATCTCAACAAAAAATTCAACCTCCAAACACAGAATTCAAGAGAAGCATAAAAAGGTAAAAAGGACAGGACTCTTGAGAACTTTATTTCTACTATGAGGATACTTAAAGTTTGGGGGTATAATTAACTAGATATTACTTTGATAATATGAAAAAGAAAACTAGAGGGGGAAAGGTTGTCATACTGGGGAAAAGAGGGAAAAAGTGTTAAAATAAGACCTAAAAAAAAAGGAGGTAAAACAAAGTAAAATCTCTTGAAGAGGCAAAGAAAACTGAATATAATTGAGAGAAAGAGGGGAGGGAGATGAGCATTGTGTAAATCTTACTCTCATCAGGTTGGGCTCTAAAAGTGTATATCAGACACTTGATTTCACATAGAAACTTGTCTATTGCTAGAGGGAAGTGGGAGGGAAAGGAGGAAAAGAAAGGGATAAACTAATAGAAGGGAAAATAGAAGATTCAGGGGAAATGAGTAAAAACAGGGGGACTGGATCTAAAGGCTGGAGTACTGTTTGGGGAGGGGGTCATCAAAAGGAAAGTACTGAGGAGGGGGGAAGGGAAAAAGGGGAAAGAAAAGGGAAAAACATAACTTGGGTGAATAAGATGGCAGGAAATAAAGAATTAGTTATTCTAACTGTGAATGTGAATGGGATGAACTGTCCCATAAAGCAGAAGCAGATAGCAGACTGGATTAAAAACCAGAATCCCACAATATGTTGTCCACAAGAAACACATCTAAAACATAGTGACACATATAGGATGAAGGTAAAAGGCTGGAGCAGAAAGTATTATGCTTCAGGTGAACAAAAAAAAAGCAGGGGTAGCAATCCTGATAACAGATCAAGTAAAAGCCAAGATAGATGTAAGCAAAAGAGATAAGGAAGGAAACTATATTTTATTAAAGGGTACCATAGATAATGTACCAATATAAATACTAAATACATATGCACCAAGTGCAATAGCATCCAAATTCCTAGGGGAGAAATTAAGAGAGATGTAAGAAGAAATAGATAGCCAAACTATACTAGTGGGGGATCTCAACCTTGGTCTCTCAGTATTAGATAAATCAAACCACAAAATAAGCAAGAAAGAAACCAGGGAGATAAACCAATTGTTAGAAAAGTTAGGTATGATAGATTTATGGAGAAAATTGAATGGAGACAATAGGGAGTTTACTTTTTTCTCAGCAGTCCATGGAACTTATACAAAAACTGACCATGTGTTAGGGCATAAAAACCTCAAAATCGAATGCAGAAAGACAGAAATAGTAAATGCATCTTTTTCAGATGATGATGCAATAAAAAAACACATGCAATATAAGGCCACGAGAAAATAGGCCAAAAGTTAATTGGAAATTAAATAATCTAATCCTGAAGAATGGATGGGTGAAAGAGCAATTCATAGACACAATCAATAATTTCGTCCAGGAGAATGACAATAATGAGACAACATACCAAAATTTGTGGGATACGGCCAAAGCAGTTATAAGGGGCAAATGTATATCTCTAGATGCTTACTTGAATAAAATAGAGAAAGAAAAGATCAATGAATTGGGCTTATTATTAAAAAAAACTAGAAAAAGAACAAATTAAAAACCCTCAATTAAATACCAAATTGGAAATTCTAAAAATAAAAGGAGAAATTAATAAAATTTAAAATAAGAAAACTATTGAATTAATAAATAAACCTAAGAGTTGGTTCTATGAAAAAACCAACAAAATAGATAAGCCTTTAGTTAATTTCATAAGAAAAAGGAAAGAGGAAAATCAAATTGTTAGTTTCAAGAATGATAAGGGAGAACTTTCCTCCAATGAAGAGGAAATTAGCGCAATAATTAGGAGTTACTTTGTCCAACTTTATGCCAGTAAGTTTGATAATCTAAATGAAATGGAGGAATATCTACAAAAATATAGATTGCCCAGGTTAACAGAAGAGGATATAAATTATTTAAATAGCCCCATATTAGAAAAAGAAATAGAACAAGCTAAAAGAAATAAAACCAACTAAAATTCGACCTCCTAAGAAAAAAATCTCCAGGGCCAGATGGATTTACATGTGGATCCTACCAAACATTCAAAGAACAATTAATTCCAATACTATATAAACTATTTGAGAAAATAGGGACAGAAAGTATACTGCCAAATTCCTTCTATGAGACTGATATGGTGCTGATAGCTAAAGCAGGTAGGGTGAAAACAGAGAAAGAAAACTATAGACCAATTTCCCTCATGAATATTGATGCAAAAATTTTAAATAAGATATTAGCAATGAGATTACAGAAAGTCATCCCCAGGATAGTACACTATGACCAAGTAGGATTTATACCAGGGATGCAGGCCTGGTTCAATATTAGGAAAACTATCAGCATAATTAATTATATTAATAACCAAACTATCAAAAACCATATGATTATCTCAATAGATGCAGAAAAAGCATTTGATAAAATCCAACACCCCTTCCTATTAAAAACACTAGAGAGTATAGGAATAAATGGACTTTTCCTTAAAATGATCAGTAGCATCTGTTTAAAACCATCAGCAAGCATCATATGTAATAGAGACAAACTAAAACCATTCCCAATAAGATCAGGAGTGAAACAAGGCTGCCCACTCTCACCATTACTATTTAATATTGTATTAGAAATGTTAGCTTTAGCAATAGGAGAAAAAAAAGAGATAAAAGGAATCAGAGTAGGTAATGAAGAAACCAAATTATCACTCTTTGCCGATGACATGATGGTATACTTAGAGAACCCTAGAGACTCAACTAAAAAACTACTAGAAACAATTCACAACTTTAGCAAAGTGGCAGGATTCAAAATTAATCCACATAAATCATCAGCATTTTTATATATTACCAACAAAATTCAGCAGCAAGAGATACAAAAAGAAATTCCATTTCAAATAGCAGATGATAGGATAAAATATTTGGGAATCTATCTGCCAAGGAAAAGTAAGAAACTGTACGAACTAAACTACAAAACACTTTCCACACAAATAAAATCAGACCTAATCAATTGGAAAAACATTAAGTGCTCATGGGTAGGCAGAGTGAACATAATAAAAATGACAATACTATCAAAATTAATTTACTTATTTACTGCCATACCAATCAAACTCCCAAGAAATTATTTTACAGATCTAGAAAAAATAGTAGCAAAGTTCATTTGGAAGAACAAAAGGTCAAGGATTTCAAAGGGATTAATGAAAAAAAAAAGGCAGATGAAGGTGGCCTTGCTGTACCAGATCTAAAACTATATTATAAAGCCGCAGTTATCAAAACCATTTGGTACTGGCTAAGAACTAGAGCAGTCAATCAGTGGCATAGGATAGGATCACAGGACACACTAGGCAATAACTATAGCAATTTAGTGTTTGATAAACCCAAAGACCCCAGCTTTTGGGATAAGTACTCAGTATTCAGCAAAAACTGCTGGGAAAATTGGAAACCAGTGTGGAAGAAACACCACATACCAAGATAAGATCTAAATGGGTTCAATATCTAGATATAAAGAGTGATTTTGTAAGTAAATTAGAGGAACGTAGTATAGTTTACCTCTCAGACCTGTGGAGATGGAATAAATTTATGTCCAAAGAAGATCTGGACCTCCTAATTGAACACCAGATAGATAATTTTGATTATATTAAGTTAAAAAGTTTCTGTACAAACAAAACTAATGCAGACAAGATTAGGAGGGAAGTATCAAATTGGGAAATCATCTTTACATTTAAGGGTTCTGATAAAGGTCTCATCTCTAAGATATATAGAGAATTGTCTCATATTTATAAGAATTAAAGCCATTCTCCAATTGATAAATGGTCAAAGGATATGAACAGACAATTTTCAGATGATGATATTAAAACTATTTATAATCATATGAAAAGCTGCTCCAAATCACTATTGATCAGAGAAATGCAAATTAAGACAACTTTGAGGTACCACTACACACCTGTCAGATTGGCTAAAATGACAGGAAAAGATAAAGATGAATGTTGGAGGGGATGTGGGAAGACTGGGCCACTAATACTTTGTTGGTGGAACTGTGAATGGATCCAACCATTCTGGAGAGTAATTTGGAGCTATGCTCAAAAAGTTATCAAACTGTGCATACCCTTTGACCCAGCATCATTTCTATTGGGCTTATATCCCAAAGAAATCATAAAAGAAGGAAAGGGTCCCATATGTGCAAGAATGTTTGTGGCAGCCCTTTTTGTAGTGGCAAGAAACTGGAAACTGAATGGATGCCCATCAATTGGAGAATGGCTGAACAAATTATGGTATATGAATGTTATGGAATATTATTACTCTGTAAGAAACGACCAGCAGAACGATTTCAGAGAGGCCTGGAGAGACTTGCACGAACTGATGCTCAGTGAAGTGAGCAGAACCAGGAGATCATTATTCACAGCAACAAGAATACTATATGAGGATCAGTTCTAATGGACATGACTCTCTTCAACAATGAAATGCTTCAAACCAGTTCCAATTGTTTGGTGAAGAGAGCCATATACACCCAGAGAGAGGGATGTGAAATGTTGACCACAACATAACATTTCCATGTTCTCTATTGAGGGTTGCTTGCATTGTATTTCCTTTATCGGATTATTCTTTCTTGTAGATACGATTTCTCCTGCACAAAAAATGATGCAATAACTATACATATATTCTATTTCTTAAGTATTCTAACATAATTATCATTTACTGGATATCCTGTCATCTAGGGGAGGGGTGGAGAATAGGGGGGGAAAATTTGTAACAGAAGGCTTTGTAAGGGTTAATGTTTAGGAATTACCTATGCATATGTTTTGCAAACAAAAAGTATAAATAAAAAAAAAGTTAAAAAGTTTCTGTACAAATAAAACTAATGCAGACAAGATTTGGAGGGAAGCATCAAATTGGGAAATCATCTTTACATTTAACAGTTCTGATAAAGGTCTCATTTCTAAAATATAAAGAGAATTGTCTCATATATATAAGAATTCAAGCCACTCTTCAATAGATAAGTGGTCAAGGGATATGAACAGATAATTTTCAGATGATGAAATTAAAACCATCTCTAGTCATATGAAAAGTTGCTCCAAATCACTATTGGTCAGAGAAATGCAAATTAAGACAACTCTGATACCACTACACACCTGTCAGATTGGCTAAAATGACAGGAAAAGATAATGATGAATGTTGGAGGGGATGTGGGAAAACTGGGACTCTGATACATTGTTGGTGGAACTGTGAATGGATCCAGCCATTCTGGAGAGCAATTTGGAACTATGCTCAAAAAGTTATCAAACTGTGCATACCCTTTGACCCAGCAGTGTTTCTATTGGTTCTATATCCCAAAGCAATCTTAGAGGAGGGAAAGGGACCCACATGTGCAAGAATGTTCGTGGCAGCCCTTTTTGTAGTGGCTAGAAACTGGAAACTGAAGGAATGCCCATCAATTGGAGAGTGGCTGAATAAATTATGGTATATGAATGTTATGGAATATTATTGTTCTGTGAGAAACGACCAGCAGGACGATTTCAGAGAGGCCTAGAGAGACTTGCATGAACTGATGCTGCATGAAACGAGCAGAACCAGGAGATCATTTTACACGGCAACAACAATATTACATGATGATCAGTTCTGATGGACATGGCTCTCTGCAACAATGAAATGTTTCAAACCAGTTCCAATTGTTCACTGAAGAAAACCATATACACCCAGAGAGAGGGATATGAAATATGGACCGCAACATAACATTTTCATGCTCTCTATTGATATTTGCTTGTATTGTGTTGCCTTTCTCTGATTTTCTTTTTTTTTTTTTCTTGTAGATAGGATTTTTCTTGCACAACAACTTGTCAAGTATTTCAGCGTAATTAACATGTAGTGGACTTCCTGCCATCTAGGGCAGGGGAGGGTCCTGGGGATAAAAGTCGTAATGGAGAGCTTTGTAAAGATCAATGCTGGGGAACTACCCATACTTATGTTATACAAATAAAAAGCTTTAATAAAAAAAAAACAATAATGTGAAAACAGCTATAGCAATCCTCAAAGAAAAATGGTAAGTGAACCAAAACCCAGTAAGAATTTCTGGAAGAGGGGGCAGCTAGGTGGCGCAGTGGATAGAGCACCAGCCCTGAAGTCAGGAGGACCTGAGTTCAAATCTGGTCTCAGACACTTAACATTCCCTAGCTGTGTGACTCTGGGCAAGTCACTTAACCCCAATTGCCTCAGCAAAAAAAAAAAAAAAAAGAATTTCTGGAAGAGTTAAAGAGATAAAAATGGCAAAGGGAAAAACTGGGGGAAAATAAAAGTGATGCAGGAAAATTATGAAAAGAGAATTAACAGTTGTTATAGAGGCACCAAAAAATAATGAAGAAAAAAGACTTAAAATTAGAATTGGTCTTATGGTAAAACAGACACAAAAATATTAAAGAGAAGAAATTCTTAAAAGACAAAATTGATCAGATGGAAAAAAGGGACATAAAAATTCACTGAAGAAAAGAACTTCTTAAAAAGAAGAAATGGCCCAATGGAAAGGGAGGTACAAAACTTCCTTGAAGAAAATACTTCCTTAAAAATTCTAATGATCAAGTAGAAACTAATTACTCCATGAGATTTCAAGAAGCAATAAACAAATTAAAAAAGAAAACATGAAGCATCTAGTCAGAAATATAACTGACTTAGGAAATAGATCAAGGAGAGAACATTTAAGAATTTTTGGACTATGAAAGTTGTGATCAAAAAAGGAGACTAAGAACCAGGAGAACAGTGTACATAGTAACAAGAAGATTATGTGATGATCAACTATAAATGAACAATGTGATGATTCAGGATAATTCCAATGGACTTGGAATGGAAAGTGCCATCTACGTCCAGAGAAGGAGCTATGAAGACCAAATGTGGATCAAAACATAATATTTTCACCTTTTTGTTGTTTTTATTGATTGTTTGTCTTTTTCTCTTAATTTTTTCTCTTTTGACCTAATTTTTCTTGTGCAGCATGAGGAATATGGAAATATATCTAGAAAAACTGTACATATTTAACCTATATCAGATTGCTTGCTGCCTTAAAGAAAGGGCAGGTGAGAGAGGAAGGGAGAAAAATTTGGAACACAAGATTTGTAATGATGAATGTTGAAAACTATTTTTGCATGTATTTGGATAAATAAAATACTATTGAAAAAAGAGAACCTAGACATCATATTCAAATATAATGGAACCACAGTCAGGATTACACAAAATTTAGTGGCTTCCACATTAAAGAAGCAGGGCTGTGGAGTATAATATTCTAAAAGGTAAAGAAGTCAGGATTACAACCCAAGAAAAACCTATCCAGCAAAAGTTAGTATAATATTTCAGGGAGAAAATGGACATTTTTAATGAAAAACTTTCCAATATACCTGATGAAAATTCCAGAGGTGAATAGAAAATTTGACATTCCAATCCAATGCTTAAGAGAAGCATAAGAAAGTAAACATTAAAGGATAATCATATGGGATTTAATAAAGTTAAATTATTTACATTCCTAAATGAGAAAGTGATATATATATCTCCTAGGAACTTTATATTATTATGATAATTAAAAGCAGTTTCTGTAGATGTATAGCATAGGAAAAAGTTAATTATGCTGGAAAGATCTCCCAAAAAAATGAAAAAAAGGGATGTACTGGAATAAAGCAGAAAAGAGGTAAAATGAGGAAATTTTCTCACATAAAAAAGGCACACAAGGAAGAGTTTTTATAATGGAGGGGAAAATCAGGGTGGGGGTGGCAGGCAATGCTTAAATCTTGTTCTCAGAATGGATTCAAAGAGGGAAGAATATGCATACAATAATTTACCCAATAGCAAAATAGGAAGAGAAGGGATTAAGAGAAGATAAAGAAGAGGGTGGATTAAGAGAGGCAATGGTTAAAAGGCACAGTCTTTTGAGGAGGGACAGGATGGAAGAGGGGGAAAGAAACAGAAGAAAATGGGAAAGAGGGAAATATACAGTTAGTAATCAAACTGAATGTGAATAGAATGAGACCAAATAGCAGACTAGATTAAAAACTAGGATCCAACTATATGTTGTTTACAAGAGACAACCTTAAAAAACAGAAAAATATACAGAGTTAAAATAAAGGACTGGAGCAAAATCTAATATTCTTCAGCTGAAGTAAATAAAGGTAGGAGTAGCAAATCATGATCTCAAAGAAAAAGCAAAAATAGATCAAAATAAAAAAGATAATCAGGGAAACTACATTATGCTAAAATGTACTATAGACAATGAATATTATTTTTTTCACAAGTTTCTCTTATAAAGTATATACCAAATATATACTGAGTATAGAAGTGATTCAAATTTATAAACCTAAGAGCCATTCCCCAACTGATAAATGGTCAGAGTTTATAAGCAGATAGGTGTCAGAAGAAGAAATAAAAGCTATCTATAGTCATATAAAAATGCTTTAAATCACTATTGATTAAAGAAATGCAAATTAAATCACCTTACACTTATTAGAAATGGCAAATGCTGGGAGGAATGAATGAAAAATTCAGATACATTAATGCATTGTTAGTGGAATAATGAAAATGGTCCAACCATTATGGAGACCAATTTGGAACTAGGCCCAAAGGACTATAAAAAAGCCCAGAAATATCACTACTAAATCTGTATTTCAAAGAGATGAAAGGAAAAGGACTTATAAGTACAAAAATATTTACAGCAGCTTTTTTGTGGTGGCAAAGAATGAAAATCAAAGTAATGTTCATCAGTCGGGGAATGGGTAGAAAGGTTATGGAATATGATTGTGATGGAGTCCTATTGTACCATAAGAAAGGATGAGTGTGAGAGAGATGTAAAAAAAAATCCAACTCTCCCCTCCCCCTGAAAATAGAAATAACTATAAGAACTGATGTGAAGTGAAGTGAGAAGAGCCAGATCATTGGGCACAGCAACAGAAATGTTGTTATGATATTCAACTAGCAAAGACTTGGCTACTCTGATCAATAGAGTGATTCATGACAGTTCCAAAAAACTTATGAAAAAATGCTGTCCTTGAGAACTGATTAACTCTGAATACAAATTGAAGTATATTTTTCTCATCTTCTTTATTTCTCTTGTTTTTTTTAAGTGTGGCTAATATAGAAATATATTTTGCATACTTTCACATATAATTAATATCACATTGCTTATATTCTCAATGAGTGGGAAATACAGTAGGAGGAAGAGAATTTGGAACTCAAAATTTCAAAAATAAAAAATACTTAAAATATATAAATAGTAAATTTAAATATTAAAAAACACAAATGGAAAAAAAATCCATTTAAAAAATGAAGTGTGTTGGAAGGCAAAAGACTTGAAAAGTACTGAATAACAAATAATGCAACTGATTATATCTTAACATATGGGAAATGACTATGGGAGTCATTTCTACATCAACTATCTGCATACACCAGATCATTGACTTATTGAGGCAAAGATCAAAAGCAAATAAGGAAACAAGATAAAAATGAAAAGAAGATATCATATGCAATTAAATAGTGCAAACTTGAACAATTCTAACAAATTTGTTCTTTTGATTTCATATCCAATTAGTAGCCACACATTTAAAGAGGTTGGGGAAAAGGCTGTTAAAGGAAGGCATTCTAAAGGCAAGAAGAAGCAACAGCTGGCAGTCAAATTATGCAGAAAAGACCTAAAAAACTGTTTTTATTTTTTTTTTAAAACAGATGTGAAAACTCAAACAGCACATGTTTTTCAGTGTGGGGTCATCTGGTGTTAAGGCAAGGAACTTTACACATTCAATAAAAGTGAGATTATTATTAAAACATAATGCAATTGATACTCTTAATAAAAACCCTGAGCCTTCAAGAAAAAGCTAAATTATGTTCAGAGCACTCTGTTTCAAAAGATAGGGAACTATGAAATGTTTTACTTTGTATAAATGGTCCTACTTCCACCTGCTTCTTTTCAGAAGGGGAGGAACACAGGTATAGAACACTGTATGTTGCATCATATTTCTTTTCATGTTTTGAAATGCTTTACTTTGTATAAATGGTCCTACTTCCTCCTGCTTCTTTTCAGAAGGGGAGGAACACAGGTATAGAACACTACGTTATATCATATTTCTTTTCATGTTTTGAATGGTTTTACGAACTGTTTTACTCCTTTTTTCTTTTCTTTTTAAAAAATATTAAAATGCTAGTGAAAAAGAGAATACAGTGGAAAGTATAAGCATTGCAAAAATAAAAGATATCAATAACAAAATCTCTTTTAAAAAGAGGCAAAGGGAAAGGTTTTTGGAGATGTTATCAAGGGTAACATCTCCTGCACAGAATCTCAGTCTCAGAAACCTATATTTAAACAGGAATTACGTTTATACCATCCTCAGCAAGGAAAGGCCTCCTAGTTTTTTTTTTTTTCTTGGAAACTTCCAGTGAAGAAGATTCTACTACCTCCTACAACAGTCCATTCTAGTTTTGGTCAATCCTAATTATTAGAAGTTTTCTTTATCTTTTTTCCAGTATGATACTTAGAACATAGTAAGTATCTAATAAATGCATTTTCACTTATTTATTTATACATTTATTCCCTCTTTGCAATTTCCATCCATTACTTTTAGCTCTTCCCTCAAACATAACAAAACTAATCTTTCTTCTGTAAGACAAAACTTCACATATTTAAAGAAATCTATCATACGTATATCCTCTCTTCCCTTAGCCCCCATTCTTTTTTAATATAGGTTAAACACTCTGATCCCTTCTGGGAATTCTCATATAGCACAGTCACCATTATATTAAACAACTTGGTCATCTTCCTTTGAATTTTCCCTAATTTGTCAATGTTTTTCCTACAATATGGTACCCAGAACTGAGCAAAACATCACAGGTGTGGTTTGATAGACCACAATATATGGAAGGATTATTGTCTTTCTTGACTTATGGAGCCTTCAACCATCTGTGGAGGCATAACTGTATTAAATCTGTTTTTTTTTCCATTGTGAAAGAAACAAGTGATTATTAAGCAGTGATTTTGTGCCAGACACCGTGTTAAGCTCTTGACAATTATTTTCTCATTTCATCCTCACAATAACTATGGAAGATTGTTGGTCTTCATTCTTTATTTTTGAAGAGAGATGATAATATCATGGGTCTTGACTTGCTCATGAATCAGATTTAAGTGAGGCACAGTTGCACAAAACTGCCAGCCTTATTCTCTTTTCCAGAGTCATCCAATTCCAGTGGCAAGACAAAAATCAAGATGACCAGTAATAGCCCAAGATGCTGTGCACGACCTACCAAGACAGTTTTACTGCAGTCTAGCTGCTATGCATGTTACAGTTTCTTGGAACCACACGTGAGAACTAGGTGACAGGTGGACATCAAAAGTGGATGACCAGCCCTGAAAAGGGCTTTGCAACCATTCCATCAGACATTCCAGTTCTCACTGAACACCCTATGCCCTAGGAGGGATGTGTGATTATTATCCCAATTATACAGTTCAGAAAACTGATATAAACAGAGTTTTAGTGACTTGCCCAAGATCACATGGTATCTGAGGCAAGATTTGAACATGGATTACCTGACTTCAGGAGTAGCATTCTATACTCTGTACCTTGTAGCTCTAGTAGAGGACATGATTTTCTAGTTATAAGATATTGTTGAAGCTTTTTAAGTTTTAATGGTATTTTCTGGTTTTACATCACCTTCACTTTTCATTGTAACCCTTTCCCCTCCATCAGCCAGAAAGCTATCTTTTGTGACAAATATAATTTTTAAAAAAGAAAGAAAATCAGGTCATTAAAACCAACAATATATGCATCATGCCAGGCCCATTAATTCTCTTGTGCAAAAAAGAGGGAAGTGCATTCTCAGTACTGGCCTAGAAGAACTGGGCCAAATTTGGTCATTATAATTATATAGCTTTCAGTTTTTATTTTGTTGTTGTTCTTCATGTTTATGTTGTGGCAGCCTTCTGTGTTTTGTTGTCTTGGCTCTGCTTACTTCACTTTGCATTAGGCCATCTAAGTTTTCCAGATGACTCATTCAAGTATTTCTTTGGCTATTTAATAGTACCATAATATATATATATATAGAGCCCTGAGCCTGGAATCAAGAAGACCTGAGTTTATATCTGGTCTTAGACAATTATTAACTGTATAACCTCCAGTAAGTCACTGAAACTCGATTTTTTTTCTCAGTTTTCTCTACTGCAAAATAGAAATAATAACATCCACTTCTCATGGTTGTTGTAAAGATTAAATGAAATAATATTCATAAAACCCTTAACAGTGCTGGCAGAGATTAGGCATTATATAACTGCAAGTTATAATTTTTATATTATGCTCTACTCTTCTACAATGTCCTTAACTTTCATGTCACTTAGATGAGCAGGCAGATAGCATTGTGATCAGGGCCACATTTTACTCTTAAATATACATATATTTATATATTTTTTTTGCTAAGACAATTAGGGTTAAGTAACTTTCTCAGGGTCACACAGCTAGAAAGCATTAAGTGTCTGAGACCAGATTTGAACACAGATCCTTCTGAATTCAGGACTGGTACTCTATCCACTGCACCATCTACCTGCCCCCATTAAATATATATTTTTTAAAAGTAGTAACAAAACCACCCTGTTTTGTTACTACTACGGGCAGTTACACAAATCTTTATTTATATAACACAGTACCTCTCAGAACAGAGTATCTTTTATAATAATCTCCATTTTATGTTATTATGTCCTTTGATGAAGACTAAACTCATTCAAGGGTCTCTAAAGTTCATTGTAATACCTCATTAAAAATCTCTTCACAACATTTTTTTTAAAAAAAGAAAATAACATGTGGATTTACAAAGAATAAGAGAAGGGACCTTAGGGTTGTGTCATCCTGGGATGATATTTTTTCCCATTTATAAAATGTTTTATACTTCTTAGCCCTGAGCCAAAATGACAGGGATCTAGGCATTGATCCCACCAGGGTGAAGAAACAAAACTTTCTTTGTCTCACAAGGCCATTATGATTATCTTGTGAAAGCTCAGATATAATTCTGAGAAGATAAAATCAAATCAAATTAAATTTCTAAAGGTGCTTGGAGATTTGCCGGAGAGAGGCAGTAAAGAAATGGAAGGTGTTATTACTGCTGGTAAAGGAGATCTGCCCTTCTGTGTGGGACAAAACTATTTAAGCTGAATGACTATAGGTCAGGTCATCATGGGTTGATCCTGGTGAGATAGTGATAAAGCAGTTCCATTCTCCCTTGGATCCTATCATTCTTTTCCTTCCTGGTTCAGGAGATGGGGTATAATCTGAAGTTTAGGAAAGGAAGAATGAAGTTGGAGACTAGGGAACAATGGGCTTGTGAGGGTCCTTTGCCATGAGTGTATAAAATTGGTATTTGAGGCAGAGGAAAACATGATGTCTCAAGCTTGCCATGCTTTAAGGAAGGCAGTGGGAGAAGGGGAAAGTAGATTTACATGATTACCTGGTAGCAAAAGCATCATGAAAAGGGCACAGAACATTGACTCTGGAGCCAGGAAGCCTTGAGACATTGTAGCTTCAAATGTAGCCTCAGACATTTACTATCCAGGTCATGTCACTTATCTGCTATTTGCTTCAGTTTCCACAACTGTCCTCCACTGTCCTCCAAATTGAGACAATAATAGAGTTCTCAGAATTGTTGTGAGGAACAAATAAGGTTACATATATATGTTTGCTGAGGCAGTTGGGGTTAAGTGACTTGCCCAGGGTCACACAGCTAGAGAATGTTAAGTGTCTGAATCCAGATTTGAATTCAGGTCCTCCTGACTTCAGGGCTGGTGCGCTATCCACTGAGCCATCTAGCTGCCCCTAAGATAATATTTTTTAAAAATACTTAACTACAATACCTGGATTTTTCCTTCCATAATATTTGGAAGGAAGGCAAGGTAATAAAAGTGGAAATTACATCAACTCAGGAATTGAAAGACATGGAATAATGTCCTATCTCTGATAATTATTACCCTGGTAACCAAGATCTCAAGGCACACAAGCATTTTATCTCCTCACCTGTAAAATGGAATTGCTCTAGATAACCTCAGAAAAGAATAGTATAACAAAGTGTGAGAACAAGCTGTTTGTAATCTCAGCATACTAAGCATTTAATAAATATCTCTTTACTGACTGTTTGAATCTGGACAAGGCTAATTTTACCTTTAGCCAGTAGCTTACATAATATAATTTGAATATCCTTCAGAATGTCTGTTTACTTTTAATGTCAAGATGGCAAAAAGATAAAGGAACCTTCTGAAGCCCTCCCAAACTCCCCTCCTAACACCTGATAGCAGCTTCAGAATTGATCTGGGAGCAAAGTCAGCATTAGCAGAAGAGACTTCCCTGGAAAGGAAGGGTAGTTAGGTCAGAGAAAAGGAGCAGCCAGTTGCACAGGAGGGGGCTTGCTGTAGGTCTTCAAGTTTGGAGTAATCCACAAGTAAGGTCCAGACCTTCTGCAAACTAGCAGCTCCTAGGCTGCTAGGCCAGCCAGAAGTTTTTGTAGCACAGAAAGGTGTCATCTCAGTGACTTAAAGCACAGCAAAATCCACTAGCCAGGTCTTGATCCCTTTGCTGACCAGTAGTGAGGCTCTGCCCCAGGATGGCCAACAGTGAGATCCAATCTCTGGAGCACCCTAGTTTCCATAGCAGCCTAGTAGTGGGACCTTGCCCCTGGGGATGACCAGTAATAAGATCCTTCCCCCAGCTACAATGAACAGAAAGACTTTCCACAGCAACCCACCAGTAGAACCTCATGTCTTGGGCCAACCAGCAAATAGATCCCTTCCTCAGGGACAACTGAAAAAAGATTATTTTCATAGCAACTGGCTATGAGACCCTGCCTCCAGGAAAGGTCAGCAGACAAACATCACAAGCTGGGAAAATCAACAAAGAACCCCACCTCCTAGTATACCCCAGAAAAGAAGTGAACCCTCTAGTACAATCAAATATCTAGTTCCTGAATCTCAGTGAAAGTCAGAAGCAAGACTCTGAGCCCCAGCACAAAAAGCATGGGACCATAAAGGACCAGAGCCCAATTCTCATATAAAATAACCAATCACTAAATAGATAGAAAAATTGAGGAAAAAAACCCAAAACAACAAAAAAGAACTTGACCATAAAAAAATTACTGCACTGACAAGGAGGGTCAAGGCATAAAGTTAGAAGAGGACAATAGTGTCAAAATGGCTACATGTGAAACCACAAAAAAATGTCTTTTGGTCTCAGACCCCCCAAAAAATTCCTGGAAGAGCTTAAAAAGGATTTTCAAAAGCAAATTACAGAAGTAGAAGAAAATTTGGGGAAAGAAATGAAAGCACTGCAAGAGAGTCATGAAAATAGAGTCAACAGTATTCAAAAAGATATACAACAATTCACTGAAGAAAATAACTCCTTTAAAATAGAATGTAGAAATGGAAAGGGAATTAGAAAACCTTCTTGAAAAGTTAGAGTGGAAAAAGTAGAAGCTGGGGTACCTAGGTGGCACAGTGGATTGTGCACCAGTCCTGAAATCAGGAGGACCTAAATTCAAATCTGTTCTCAGAAACTTAATACTTCCTGGCTGTGACCCTGGGCAAGTCACTTAACCCCAATTGCCTCAGCAAAAAGAAAAAAAAAAGTAGAAGCTAATGACTACCAAGATACATTAACTCAAAATCCTGAAAGTTTTTTTAAAAATTAGAAGAAAATGTGAAATTTCTCATCAGAAAAATAACTAATTTAGAAAATGGATCTAGGAGACTTAATTTAAGAATTATTGGACTACATAAAAGTCATGATTGAAAAACAAAAACAAAAACTTGGACAACATATTTAAAGAATTTAGTAAGGAAAACTATCTTGATATACTAGCACCAGAGGGCAAAAGAGAAATTGAAAGAATTCATTGATCACCACCTGAAAGAGACGCCAAAATGAAAACTGTCAGGAACATCATAGCCAAATTCCAGAGCTCATAGATCAAGGAGAAAGTACTACAAGTAGATTAATAGAAACAATTCAAATATTGTGAAGCTAGAAAGAGAAATTTCACTTAAAATAAATATAAACAATATAAACTACTTGGGAGTCTACCTCTCAAGATAAACAGAGAAACTATATGAACACAATTAGAGAGCACTTTTTCACACAAAGTCAGATCTAAACAATTGGGGAAAAAATGGTAATTTCTTATGGGTAGGAAAAACCAATATGATAAAAATAATAACTCCACCTAACTTAATGTATTTATTCAATGCCATACCTCTCAAACTTAAAAAAAGTTTTTTTCTTATAGAATTAAAAAATATATTAGGAGAGCAAGGAATAGCTTTTTATTTTCCAAATACATGCATAGATAATTTTCAACATTCACCCTCATCAAATCTTTTGTTCCAAATTTTTCCCTCCCTTAGATGTCAAGTAATTCAATATGTGTTAAACATTTGCATTTCTTCTCTACATATTTCCAGAAATAATAATGCTGCATAAGAAAAATCAGAATACAAAGGAAAAAAAGAGAAAAAAAAACAAAATGCAAGTAAACAACAACAAAAAAAGTGAAAATACTATGTTGTGATGCACACTCAGTTCCCACAGTACTTCCTCTGGGTGCAGATGGCTCTCTTCATCACAAGATCATTGGAACTGGTCTGAATCATCTCATTGTTGAAAAAAGCCATGTCCATCAGAATTGATCATCATATAGTATTGTTGTTGCCGTGTATAATGATCTCCTGGTTTTACTCATTTTACTTGGCATCAGTTCATGCAAGTCTCTTCAGGCTTCTCTGAAATCACCCTGCTGGTCGTTTCTTATAGAAAAATAATATTCCATAACATTTATATACTATAACTTATTCAGTCATTCTCCAATTGAAGGGCATCCACTCAGTTTCCAATTTCTTGCCAGTACAAAAAGGGCTGCTACAAACATTTTGCACATGTGGGACCTTTTCTCTCCTTTATGATCTCTTTGGGATACAGGCCAAGTAGATACACTGTTGGATCAACGGGTATGCACAGTACGATCATCCTTTGAGCATAGTTCCAAACTGCTCGCCAGAATGGTTGGATTGTTTCACAACTCCACCAACAACGTATTAATCGTATTAATGTTCCAGTTTTCCCACATATCCTCCAACATTCTTCATTATTTTTTTTCCTGTCATCTTAGCCAATCTGAGAAGGGTATAGTGGTAGCTCAGAGTTGTCTTCATTTGCATTTCTCTAATCAATAATGATTTAGAGCACCTTTTCATATGACTAGAAATGATTTTAATTTCTTTATCTGAAAACTGTCTGTTCATATCCTTTGACCATTTGCCAACTGGAGAATGGCTTGAATTCTTATAAATTTGAGTCAATTCTCTATATATTATAGAACTTACACCTTTATCAGAACCCTTGAATGTAATTTTTTTTTACAGTTTATTGCTTCCTTTCTAATCTTGTCTGTGTTGATTTTGTTTGCACAAAAATTTTTTTATCTTAATATAATCAAAATTATCCATTTTGTATTCAATAAGGTACTCCATTTCTTTGGCCACAAATTCTTTCCTTCTTCACAGATCTGAGAAGTAATCTCTCCTTTGTTCTTCTAATTTGGTTATAATACCACTCTTTGTATCTAAATCATGACATTTTGACTTTATCTTGGCATAGCATCTTAGGTGTGGATCAGTGCCTAGTTTCTGCCATACTAATTTCCATTTTTCTTTCTTTTTCTTTTATTTGAGTCTTCCACAAAATGACTAATATGGAAATGTTTTACATGATTGCACATTTATAACCTATATGTGATTGCTTACTTTCTCAGGGAGGAGGAAAGGTAGGGAAGAAGGGATAGAATTTAGAATTCAAAACTTTAAAATAAACACAAATGTTACAAAATTATTTTAACATGTACTTTTGGAAAAACATTTTAAATAAATTTAATAATACAATAATAAATTATAAATACATTTAAATTAAAAGAAAATATATTTTAAATAAAAGGGAAAATAAAATATAATAAGATGAATAAATACATAATGACTCACACTAACAACATAATAAGTAAAAAATTAATAAATATATTTAAGTAAAATATATTTAAATTAAAAAGAAATTATATTTTAAATAAAAGAAAAATTCAAATATATTTAAGTAAAATACATTTAAATACTCACCAAAAAGTATTTTCCATTTCAAATTATCTGAATGTCTGAAAATTTGTGATTAAAGATTCAGTGCTTTGGATATGTTTCCCCCAGTTTTCCATTGAAACCTCACTTAACTTTATGGCTCATGTGGTATCAGGCAAGCAGAATATTAGAAAGAACATAGGATTTAGAATTAGAGAATTGGGATTTGATTCTTGCTTCTGATACCTAGTGCCTTTGTGACTTTGGGCAAGTCATGTAACTTTTTTGGGGTCTCAGTTTTCTCTTCTGCAAAATTAGAGGATTATACTAAATGATTTTTATACTCCTTTCCAGCTTTAAATCTACAGTACCATGATTTTTGGAGAAGAAACCAATTCAAATAATTTTCACTAAGATATTAGTGAGTTATTAGATTTTTTTTTCTCCCAACAGGCAGGGCTCAAGCAGTTATAGAAGGAGAGAAGCCTTCAAGGATATTGAGAGGAGGCTTTTAAACAGAAGATTAGTAAGCTTTCCATAGACAGTCCACAGTTTAAAAAACTGCCTGCAGCTGGTCTTATGGTTGAATATGGAACAAACACTCACCTACAAAAAAAAATAAGGCTGGAAAGAGGAGACCAAACTGTTTAACCTTAGAAAGGCTCATTTATATTTAAGACCTGTTAAAGTGTTTTCAATCCCTTGTGATTATCTAGTGTCCACATAGTCATTACAGATGTTCACCATCTCACAGAATCTGCCTAAGAAACCCTTAGACTCACATGACATTGTGAGAGAAAGGGCTACATTGGGTAAGAAGAACATATTTTGGTTAGCTTTCAAAATTGGTTGCCAACTAAATCTTTAGTGTGTCTGAAAGAATAAGAATTATTTTTTTCCAGCTATCCTCTAGTTTCGCAAACAATGAAGCACTGAGTTTAGGGAGCAGGCAGCTCTGCTCAGTAATAAATTTCAGGTGAATCACAGAAGTTATGTTGGAAGTGGAGGCTGTCATTTATTATACAGACACCAGTTTCGCTGTAGTTAGAGCTGTGTCAGTGTTACACATTTTTCAGTGTTTAAAACACAACTATAAAAATTCACTTAAGACAGAAATCTGGTATGGCTCAAAAATTTTTAGCTGAGAATGGTTATTTTAAAAACTATTTACAAGGAAAATGGAGGATGAAAAGACAAAACCTTTTAGTCTCTTCTCTTTTCTCACTGTATCTCCAAAAATGTCATTGTAATTACTCTCTAAATTAGAATAGCTTTAGTTTTCATTTTTTTTAAATCTAAAGTTATGAGCGTTCTTTACAGCTACCCTAGCAGCTTTCTTAATATAGTAACACCCACTTATCCGAGAGTCAGCTAGCTGTTCTTCTCAACCATCTGGAAGATAGATATTTAATAGAAAATAAATTTTAAAAGATTCCAAATATCAAGGAAAACACTTGTCCACACAACTCATATACTTTATGTAGGGATACAGAAATTCAACCACTTCTGAGTCAGAATCCTTTTGTTGATGTTCAGTTTTTTTCAGTCACGTCCAACTCTTCATGAGCTTATTTGAAATTTTCTTGGCAATGATACTAAAGTGATTTCTTTCTCCAGCTCACTTTTCAGAGGAGGAAACTGAGGCAATCAGAGTTAAATGACTTACTTAGGGTCACACAGATAGTAAACATCTGTGTGTATTTGTATTGACTTAGTATTGTATATAAAATTTAACAAGCCAAGATCAATGGTTCTTCCTAGTTTTAGATTTATGATTATAAGGAAGGGAAGAAATGAAGTGCTGCCTTAAGCAGGCAGCAAAAGAGTCAAAAATGTAAAAAAAAAAACTATCAATCTAAGAATATTCAAACAATGATCTTTGAGGGCATAGCTGTATGGGATCTATAATTTCTTTAGTATAGGAAATTTTCAAGGGAGAGAACTTCAACCAATTCTGGTTGGCATCTTGTTTATAAATCACAGTCTCAGAGAGCTGTCTAGAGCAGAGCTTCTTAAACTTTTTCCACTTGAGAACCCTTTTCAACCAAGAAACTTTTATATGACCACTATGATTATATGTATATAAATAGGTATACCAATCAAATATTTGCTGATAATGAATCAAAATTTCACAGCCCCCACATTCAGTTATAAGATGGGGTCATGACCCACAGTTTAAGAAGCTGGGGTCTAGAACACTAAAGTATTAATTGATTTACCCAGAGTATACAACCACTAATGTATCAAAGAAGTGGGATTTAACCCCAGGCTTTTCTGACTTTGAATTTACTATGCTATGCTATTTTTATCTTAGCTATATCATATACAATAATATAAGTGAAGAAAGAAATGGAGCAATGAACAGGGAACTATGTAAAGATTTAATAAAGAACATGATTTACAAAATGGATAAAATGAAAATATTTTCTTATTCAAAGAGGTCAACTTGCAATGTTTAAAGAATTTCTTTGTGGAATCACAACTTCTTGGTGAAGGAGGCCAAAGGAGTCTCAGATGCCATCAACTCCAGGATCTACCTGAAGCATAAATGCCTTTTAGACAGTCTGACAAGTGATCAGTCAGTCTGAGATCATCTTATAATGATGGCAAACTCATTATCGACTCGAAGCATTCTATACTTCTAATCAGCTCTTATGGTTAGTACTTTGATTTTTTATAGTTGACCCAACTTCCCCCCCCCAAAGTTCCCACTAATTGTTATTCTGCTTTCTGCATCAAGCAAAACAAATCTAATTTCTTTTCTACATTCTGATATTCAATAACTATTGTGTCTCCTCTATTCCTGTCTTTTACCAAGTCTTCTCTAGGATAAATATATCATTTCTTTCTTGATTTTGCCCTTACTATCCCATCTGATTTGCCCTCAACATGGCATCCTCAATTTTGCCAGTGCCTTTTGTAATACATGATCCTTTGAATACAAGTCACTTTCCAATTAATAAATAGTCAAAGAATATGAACAATTTTCAGATAAAGAAATTAAAATAATCTATAGTTATATGAAAAAATACTCTAAATCACTATTGATTGGGGAAACACAAATTAAAACAAGTCTGAGATACTACTTTACACCTCTCAGATTGGCTAAGATGACAGGAAAAAATAATGATAAATGCTGGAGGGGATGTGGGAAAACTGGGACACTAATGCATTGCTAGTGAAGCTGTGAAGTGATCCAACTATTCTAGAGAGGAATTTGGAACTATGCCCAAAGGGCTATAAAACTGTGCATACCTTTTGACAAGCAGTGTCATTACTGGGTCTGCATACTAAGGAAGTCATAAAAGAAAAAGTTTTAAAGAATTGGAATAATGGTAATAACAGGTAGAATTTATATGGCATTTTAAAGTTTGTAAAGCATTTTACAGAGGTTACCTCATTTGGTTCACACAACAGTCTTGTAAGGTGGATGCTATTATAACTCCCATTTAAAGCTGAGAAAACTAAGGGTGAGAGGCATTGAGTGACTTGTCCATATTCACACAGTTATAAGTGTTTGAAGTCATTTTTAAATTCATTTCTTCTTGACTCCAACTCCAACAATCTACTCACTCTCACATCTAACTGTTGTGCTCAAACACTAGAAAGAACCTCATCAATCATTTAACAGATCTAGAAACTTAGGTCTGAGGAAATGAAATGCTTTGATCTCAAGTCAAATAGCAAGTAAAATATAATTCAAACCCAGAGCCCCTGACTTCAAATACAGGGAAAGATTTACTATATTATTGAAGCTACTCTAATCTCTCTGAATCCCTACCATATTTTCCAGCCAATATTATCTTTATCTTCCACTATTCATGTGACCCACAAATTTGATAATCATGACATAAATGCTTTCATCCAAACTATTACTGAAAATGTCAAAGAAAGGGGCAGAGATCTGGGAGAATGTCTTTAGAGACTTCTTTCTATGGTAACTCCAATCTATTAATCAATATTCTTAGGATTTAGTTAGTCAACTAGATGCAAACTCACTCAAAAGCATTGTCATGTACTCTACATCTCTCTGTCTTACCCACAAGTATGTCATGAAAGACTTTGTCAAATGCTTGGCTTAAATCTAGGAATATTATGCTTCCAGCATTCCCCTTTTCTGACTTCTTAATGAATCTATACTGATCACTGTTTTCCTTCCTAAGTTCTCACAAACTGTCCCTTTAATATTTCATCCAAAAATTTTTACCAAGAATCAAAAACAATTTCACTCAACAGTGTTAAAGATCTCATTCTTCAACCAACTGAAATTAATAACTTACTATTATAATACAATTTTTCATGAAGTTAAGGGTGAAATTATTTGGTATTCTGGAGGAAACATGGTAGTTTCAGTGGATTTGACTAGCTTATTCAGGATTTGACTAATTAAAATAAATTTGAGTATTTTTTTTTTAGAATTCCAGGGATAGGGGAAGTAGAGGGGTAGGATGAAGAATAACCTGGTATGAATATATTCAGATAGTTTTTTTCTGTCTTCAGACCAATTCAATATAGCAACAAAGAAGGCACTTAGTTTGGGGCAGAGGATTTGAGTTGGGATCCTGCTTATATGCTTATTAAGTAAGTAGCTTAGGTATATATCCTGCAACCTGCCTAAGCCTCAGTCAGGTTCCTGATTAATGAGATAAATATCCTGATAAACATAGCCTGATAAATCTGTAAAATGAGAGAACTGGATCTCTAAAATTCTTTCCAAATCTTGAACCCAGTGATCAGTGGTGTTCAACTCAAATAAAACAGCAAATACTAAAATATCCATAAGTATGCCTAAAGGACACATAATAACAACTTTAAAAATCACATATTAATGTAATATATATTCTATTGTACTTTTGTTTATTTTGTCAACTATTTCTCAATTACATTTAATCTGGTTCAAGCTTACTTAGAAGTGCTGTGGATCACATAAAACTCCATGTGTTTGATACTTCTGAAGCAAATCATAGATCTAGAATAAGAAATAAGGTTATCTGTTCCAACAGTTTAATTTTACAGATGAGGAAACTGAAGTCAGGGAAAGTAAAGTGACTCACCCAACCTAATGTAATAGTAAAAAGCAGCATCAGGATTTGCACCCAGAACTTTGATTCCTGAATTAATGATCTTCCCATTGCACTGGCACCTTTCTAGTAAGTAAAACACTAAATGAAAAGTCAAAAAAATAGGGTCTTATTTCTTGTATCCTCATTTCATATCACTGTCAAGCTATGAGATCGCAATATTCTTAGCAGTATTTTTCACTCTTCTAATCCCAAGGCAATGTAGCTTGGACCCATAGCTGTGAAGAAGTAGAGAGTCACACTTCAGTTTGTATTAAGATCATTGCTTTGTTGTAATTTCATTTCTCTTATTCCTAGACCAATATCTTTTAGGCCTTGGGCTATGGACCTGGCATAACGAGTTAGCCTCTCAAGCATCTCCTTTGTAAGAGGCATATTCCCTTAGTCAGCTGCCGAAAAACTAGCACCAGATGCTGATGGCCTCCAGGTTGGACACTGATGCTTTTAGTGCAGAGAGTAGAATGTTTCCTGGGAACAACTTTCTGTAATATACAAGTCAAACCTTACCTTTCCAGCTTTATCTCTTATTGCTTTCATCCATGCTTTCTAGTTTTAGCCAGATTGGACAAGTCTCTATCTCCTGAAAATACACTATGTTCCTGTTGCTTCTATAGCTTGTTATGTTTTCTATATGCTTAGCATGTTTTCTATACCCAGAATGCCTTCCCTTCCTTTAACACCTGTTGAACTCTGGTTCATTTTTTGAAGTCTATTTCAAATATTGAAAGTCCATCTCAGTTCCTCCAGTGAAGAATTTTATTTTACTTCAGACCTCCCATAGCCTTTTGTTTCAAAACTTTCTCACACACTAATATCTTAATGTTGTATATGACAAGTAACTACCTGTGGTGTCATAATTTTCTCCTATTATACTGTGAGTAATGCAGTGAGGATTGATTGTGTACCTCCCACAGTGTCAAACAAAGTGATCTGCCTTGTGCTTAATGAAAATGTTGTATAGGCAAAGAATAAGTAAGGGTGAGTATGCATTAGGGCATTGTATTATTTATTATGTATAGAGAAATTCTATGCAGAAAATAAAATAATTAAATTGTAATAAAGAAGTCTATGAAAATGAATAAAATAACACATTAGGAATTTGCTAAACATAAATAATGATGTATAATTTAATTTCAACAAAAATTTTAGTATGAATTTCATGTTCTTGATATTATTCTGATTAGTGCCTGCCTCTTTAATTTATAGTTTCTTTAACTTAATTTATAGAATTAATTTAATTCAAGCGGCAGGGAGATGGCATAGTGAATACACAATTAGGCCTGGAGTCAGAAAAACCTGAGTTCAAATCCATCCTTAGATACCTTCTAGTTATGTGACCTAGGGCAAGTCACTTATCCCTCTTTGCCTTAATTTCCTCATCTATAGGATGAGTTGAAAAAGGAAATTAATTATTTCAGCATCTTTGTCAAGAAAACCTCAAATGGGGTCACAAATACTCAGACATGATTGAACAATTAAAAGGTCCTCAAAAATCTTCCATGATTATCAACAGTTATAGTCAAAATTGGTTTTTCAGACCAGGAATATTTTTTTCTTCATCCAGTATCATAGAATTACAGACTCAGAAAATCTCAAAGCCAGAAAGAACCTGAGAGACCATGTAGCCAAATCAATACTTAAAAAGAATCTTCTTTAAAAATTTACTTGGAAAAACAAAAGGTCATTCAGTCTTTCCTTTAAGACTGCCAGTATGGGAGAATACACTTCTTCCTAGAGCATCCCATTCCTGCTTTGGATAGTTCCAACTGGAATTTTTTTACTAATATCAAACCTTAAATCTATTTCTTTGTGAATCATACCCATTACTCCTATTTTTTCCTTTTAAATCTAGTCCCTCTTTCACATAATTGCCCTTTTAGTTCTTTTTTTAATTAAAAGCTTTTTATTTACAAAACATATGAGTGATTTTTCTACATTGACCTTTGCAAAACTTTTTTTTTGTTCCAAGCTTTTCCCCTCCTTCCCCTCACTCCCCACCCCTAGATGACAGGTAATGTAGTACATGCTAAATATGATAAATTATATGACAAATACAATACATGTATAAATATCTATACAGTTATCTTTCTGCACAAGAAACATCAGATCTAAAAAGAGAAAAAAAACAACCTAAGAAGGAAAACAAAATTCAGGGAAATATTCACAGAAAGCGTTAAAATGCTGTGTTGTGGTTCACGCCTCTCGCCTCTCTCTGGATATATATGACTATCTTCATTGCTGAACAATAGGAACTGATTTGAATCACATCATTGTTGAAGAGAGCCATGTCCATCAGAATTGATCATCATATAGTCTTGTTGCTGTGTATAATGTTCTCCTGATTCTGCTCATTTCACTCAGCATCAGTTCATGCAAGTCTCTCCGGGCCTCTCTGAAATGCCCTTCTAATTCTTGAAGACAGCTGCCAAGTTTCCCTTCCTTAATCCCTTTCTATTTCAGGCTAAATAATCACATTTCTTTTCTTTTTTTTTTTAAGTAATCAGAGTTAAGTGACTTGCCCAGCGTCACACAGCTAGTAAATATTTAAGGTCAGATTTGAATTCATGACCTCCTGACATCAGGGCCAGGGATGTATTCACTGTGCCATCAATCTGCCTCTATCTATAGTTCTTTTGACTGATCATCTTACGATATATACTTGTCAAAATCCATCATCCTGCTTGCCTTTTAATGGACACTTTCTTATTTTTCAGTGCCCTTCTTAAAATGTAGTACTTAGATCATAACTAATACTGAAGGTGTTCTGAGTAGGGCAAAGTACAATATGAGCACCACCTCATTATTCAGGACAATCTTAATCACCCTCAGATGATATAATATGCTTAGGAAAGAGGGTCTTATCACATTACACTTATATTGCATTGGCTGTTCATTAACTTCCTTTCCCAGCATTTTTTATATTAACTTCTATTTATATATCTTATACTTGAAAAATTAAATTTTAAAATTAAACATGAGCATATATTTATCTATTTAGGCTTCCTAATTTTCCATTGACAGCTAGGTGATGAAGTGGATAGAGTCAGGAAGACTCATCTGAGTTCAAATCTGGCCTCTTATTAGCTGTATAACCCTTAGTAAGTCACTTAACCCTGCTTGCATCAGTTTCCTCAACTGTAAAATAATCTTGAGAAGTGTCTTTGCCAAGAAAACTCTAAATGGAGTCAAGGGGAGACAAACAAGTGATAACAACAAAAATTTCCTATTATACATTAGCATATTCTCGGTATAAAAAGTCTTTACAATGGTTGACAGGTAATTTTGAATTTCAGAAGAGGCAACAGGCAATAATAATACCTGGATTCAAATCCCAGTTCTGCTCTTTATTGCTTCTGTAAGCCTCAGAAAAATTAATCTCTGCATTCTACTTTTCTTATTTTTGCAATAGAGATAAGAATGCTTTCAATATATACTTTGAAAAATTAGTAATGCTAACCAAGAGGATGATGAAGAAGATTTGAAAATGGTTCTGGAAACCTCCTTTGTGTTTGTCATTAAAAGTTCCATTCAAGTAATTGCAGACAGGCTCATCATCAGAATGTTGGCAATAAAGTAATGAAGGACTGACTACGAGGTGAAGGTTGTTAACTGGAAGAGTTGATGTAATGATGGAAAAAACCATGGAAAGCCTGAAGTAAGGTATTATCCTATTATGTAGATTATATATAAACATATACATAATATATATGTAATAATACATTTATCCACATCCCCATTCAAACATGAATATGCATACATATGTATTCACACTTGCATATACACACATGTATGTATATCCATATGTTCATATATGTATGTATATATGTGTGTATACACACAGTAGATGCTTTAATACAGCTCATGATGTGAACTTCTAGACTTTTATGAGTTTGGTTAGGTGAAAGACAGATTAGCAAGCTTTTGTGCTCATTTTTAAAATGCAGAAATATAATTTATTATCAAACAATGAAGTACAAATATTGACTCATCACCACCAACTATGTTAAAAAATAGATAAACAAATTGGAACAAAATAGAAAGAAATAAAAAAAAATCTTGGGTACAATAGATGCCCTATTAACTAATCCTTAACAGTTATTAATCATTGCTAAATCTGTGTCCTATTTATCCAGGACTCCATTTATGAAACTCTCATCCAATGAAGATTTCTAAATAAATTTTTTGTATGTTTGGAAATTATTGAAGTGACAACATGCCAAAGGTCCCTTACCATGTCACTCAAAAGGATTATGTGTTCTTGCTTATATATTATTTCAGGGAGTAACAGTAGGAAATTGGAATTGTTCTCTGAGTCAGTGGCCCTATAGAGACATGACCCTGAATTTCCTGGCATTACTCACTGAGCCAACAGAATTGGTCTTTTGAAAATTAGACCCTTACTTATGTTAGCCACAGGAGAAAGTGACATTCTTAAATGATCAAATTCCAAAAGAGAAGACTGTTGTTTACTTATGGCTCAAATGGACTTAGCAAAATAGCTATATTTATATCCAAAGTGTATTTAAGATGCTTAGAAATTGAGTCTCTATGCATTATGTTATGATATATCTCACTGGAATATGAAAATTAGATAGTGATTTTCTATTTCCTATAACATGAAACTGCACTCATCATAAAAATGGAAACAATGACTTACCTCAGGTTCTAATGGTGCCATTTATTTATATAATTATTCTCCAAATCCTTTATTTCCTTTAAGAGTTAGCTCAAATTCTACTTTTTGAAGGAAACCTTTCCCAGTGTCCCTACATACATAACTTCCCTGCTCAGATATCCTTTCATTAAAGCTTTACAAACCATGTACATATCCAAGTGATCTCCCTCAATAGAAAGGAAGCTAAGGGACTTTTTTTCCTTTTTATGTATATATATATCCTCTGGCACACAATGAACACTTAATGAATAATTGTTGATTGGTTGATGAGAATATGTAAAAACAAATTTAGTTTAAGCAAATTTTATACAATAATCGTAACTAATGCTATTAAGTACTGAGTTCAACGTTTCAAGTATCTGTGATTTTGTTAGTATGAATCCTCCAAATGTTGCTACATATCATGAGTTGATTACAATTCAGCAGATAGAGTTTGGGGTTTGCTTTGGTTGATAAAGGCATCATTCCCCTATCAAGGAGGTAATAACCCACTCCTAACAGGCTAATTCTCAAAAAAAGAGAAAAACAGTATATGACAGGAGCCATGCTTGAAGCGTAATAGAAATGCTAGAATTTGAATTCATGGCCTTTGAGAATTTAGAGTACTTGACCAAAGATGAAAGAGGTAAGAGTTTTGACAAAGTTTTACAATGGATATGGCAAAGGAAATAGTATTTCTTTGCATTCTTCACGCCCAAGCTTGTAAATTAATCAGTAAACATACATATTACTGCTAATGTCATCACGAAACAACAGTTTTCTCAAATTATTAGATTAATGGGCTACATTCTGTGTGTTTATCTAATGGCTGCAGATCAAATAGAAAAATTTTAATTAGCCTGCAGAGCAGAACAATTGTAAGCTAATAGAATAAATCAAAGTGTATTGATGTTATTCTGAAGGAATCAGAAGCAATAAAGCAGACCAGGCCAGAGGCAAGATAACTCCACAGGGAAGTCGCATATCCAGTGCTAACTTTGGCAACTGCTGAAATATTTACTAAAATGCATCAATAATGTGAAAGTAATGGAATATTATTATTCTATTTCAAAAAAAAATAATCAGCAGGCTGATTTTAGAAAACCCTGGAAAGACTAACATGAACTGATGCTGAGTGAAACAAGCAGAACCAGGAAAACATTGTACACATTGACGATATTATGCAATGATCAACTGATAAACTCGATTCTTCTCAGAAATTAGTGATCCAAGGCAATTCCAATAAACTTTGGAAGGAAAATAACATCTACATCCAGAAAGAGAACTGTGGAGACTGAATATGGATCAATGTATACCATCTTCACCTTTTTATTCTGCTTTTTTCATTGTTTTCCTTTTATTTGATTTTTCTTTCCCAACATGACTCATACGGAATAATGAATGAACATGCATAATCTAAAATTAATTAATCAATTAAATTTTTTTTAAAAAGAAAATATATCAAGTGAGAAATTTAGTAACAGTAAGGAAGTTGCCCATGAGTTACAGACTTGGCTCACTCTTTGGATTCCTCCTTTTTCTCTTCATCTGCTAATTTCCCATCATGAAAAAACTTTGGCCTCTAGGTCTAATTCTCTTGATTGGCACTTTTCTTTTCTGAATCACTATTTTAGCAGGAGCCTCATCCATGCTTCACTTTACTCAGACCTTGATTTACTTTCTGAATTTCTCCTCATTATTAATCTCTCCTCCTGTGCTATTTTCCCCATTAGAATGTAAACACTTTGAGGATAGATTCTATCTTCTTTAATTGTATATTTTTTTAACTTCTGCAATTAGCACAATCTTTGCATATAGTAAGACTGCTTAAAAAAATGTAGTATCACACTTAACACTTCCTAGTTGTGTGACCTTGGGCAAATCACTTATCCCAATTGCCTCAGCAAAAAAAAAAATGTAGTATCTCTATGCATATCAATCTCTATCTAGGCTCATCTCTTGGCAGGCATGACACATTCACAATGTCAATGCCACAACTAGGGAAGGAAATGGGAATATGCTGGAGACAGTGGGATTAGAGGCAATAAACAGCAAGACTCCCTCTCCCTGGCACTTGAGGAAATGGATCCTCCTATATTTTATATTTATATTATATATATATATATTTATATTTACAAATACATAAATATATACTTATATTACTATATGAATAATATAATGTATATTATATATATATTTATATTAGGGCCACCCCATACTCCTCCCAGGTCTGCCAAATTTCTCTGTCCTAAGGTGAGAATCAGGGGGAAAAAGTGTAGTGTATTTGCCATGAATTTGCTCTTCTTAATCTTCCATTCTGACCATCTAAGTACAATGTAAAAATCTAGTCCAGTCCAAAAATATTCACAAAATATCATTTAAGTAGATGGTATTGAGATAGATATGAGAGATGCAAAATAAAAATAAAAAACAACAATTTCATCCTTAAGAATCTCATCTTTCCCTAATTTCATAGTAGCAAGGCAGTAAGGTATTAGAAAAGAAACAGGGACAGGGCACATATCCCATGATAGCAGATAAGTGTGTAAGGTACACTGTTCCTTTATGGCCTTTTTCATATAGACTATTTCAGTAATGAAAAAGGCAAAAAAGTGATTTTGCCATGTGTCAAGTATATACATGATAATTTAAGGAGTAGTCATAGAATAATAACAACTTAAGAAGATAAAATAGTAATTGTCAAATAAATCAGATCTTGAAGGAAGATAGGGATTCTAAGAGGCAGAGGGGAATAGAGCATTGTAGGTATGAAGTATGGTCAGTGCAAAGGCAAGTAGGCAAGAAACTGAGTTCCAATTGACTTTAATAATGGCAGTAGTTTCCAGAGGACATTAAAGACCTCCCTTTCATTACTGAAAAATCCTCCCTTAAATAACTATAGTTGTTTGCCTCATCCTAGACATAGGAAAAAGGAAAATTTCAACCTCAGCTCCTATAATCCAAACAATCAATCAACATTGATTAAGTATCTATCATGTGCTAGTCACTATCCTAGTTGCCAAGGATACAAAGATAAATGCAAATCAGTCCATGTCCTCAAAAAGCTTTCATCTTACTAAACACCAAAGTATAAGTTATGCTTAGTGCAACTACTCAATTTTGTGTATGTGTATATATATATATATATATATATATATATACACCCAATATACACCCACACATGTGTATGTGCACATATATATACACATATAAAATGTATAAGATCATATAAAACACAAAAGGGGAAAAACATGAGCATATAAAGGAAAAATAATATGAAAACTATTGGAGAATAAAAGAATGGCTGGGTGGTGGAATTATAATAAGGGGAATGGGTAGTCAAGAAAGAAACTACCAGATGCTTTGGCTTAATATAATATATAGCTAGAAACAGAGTTGTATGAACATTTTAATTGAGTTTTCCTTGGAGTTGTCACCTCAAAAAGTAGAGTATAAAATGATTGTAGGAAGCCAAGATGACAGAGTTAAAAGCAGGAACTTGCCTAAGCTCTCTAAATTCTCTTCCAAGTAGCTCTAATATAGCACACTGAAATAACTTCTACAGCAGCAGAACCACAAAAAGGATGGAGTGAAACAATTTTTCAACCCAAGACAGATTCGGTTGACAGGAAAGTTTGGTCTCACTGTGATGAGAGGAGAACACAGTAGAGAGCTTCCTTAGCAAGGCAGTAGTAGCAAGCTTTGGAGGCAACTGAATCAGTAGCAGCAACTTGTGGAGCTTAGAAGGACTTGGTTGCATTACTGGTTCTCAGATATCGGTTGCAGACATAGGACAAAAAGGAAAGCTAAGACACCAAAGCTTGTAGTTTCAAGAGATTGAGGACCCAGGTCTAGGTTCTAGGGTGGAAAAAAGTAATTGTGATCATTTATAGACCAGGAGAGAAGGGCCTGCACTTTTCCTTAGTTCATACCACTTTGGAAGAATTGAAAACTTACACTTCCCCAGCTCTGAAAACAGTATCACAAAAAAACCTGAAGCTTCAGAATGCCCCCTCCATCTAGAAAGAAGAGTTCAACTTTAATATAAAATTAACAGTCAAGGAATAGTCTGAGACAATGAGCAAAAAAAAAACCCAAAAAAAAACCCAAAAAGAGCCTGACTGTAGAAAGTTTCTATGGTGACAAGGAAGAATAAGGGCTAGATTTATGCCAAAGACACTGAGTTACTCTGAAGTAGGCTTGATTATAAGTTTGTGAGTGGTTGTAATGGATTCTTCAATTAAATACCAGTGGGGTAAAGAGGAGGACAAAATGAAATGTTAGAACAGGAGAAAATCAGCAGTTTCCATTTCCTAATGTTTCCTAGCACAGGAGAAATTTTGGCAGGAAAATAATTGAAGATACTTTATCTTAACCACCTCTGTGACATTTATTCTCATTTTACATGTGTGAATTCAGAAGATGAGTAGCATGATGTATTTTGGGGACATGAGGGTCAGAAGCGGGAAACCCTTTGCTTTTAATATCAAAGAATCTGGGTTCAAATTCTAGCTCAGCTACTAATTGTTTATGTGACATTGAACAATTCACTTCAATTCTTTGGGACTTACTTTCCTTATCTTTAAAATGAGGGAGCAGAGGATATCTAAGTTTCCTTCAAGCACTAAAATCTGTGATTCTTTCAATAGACTGCTTACTTTCCAGTCCTTAAAGTCTCTGTGCCTACAATTAGACATTTAGAACAATGCTACCTAGCTGGAAGCTGAACACTTTTTTGATAGGCTTTATTTACTGAACAAAAGAGAATAGCATGATTTCTATATGCTTATAATTCTTTTTTCCATAATGAAAATATATTTTTGGTAGAATTGATAAAATGAGAATATTTGAAAAGCACTTTGAAACTCTAAAGTGCTGTATAAATGTTAGCTATTAATATTATATTAGTATTATCTGATATTTATATCATATACCTAGTCTTTTTTTTTCAGAATGGGGGGTCCAGACCTGTGATCTCAACAATATAGTAAAGTTCAATTGGAGAATCTACTTAAAGACTTGGTTTGTAATTGAGCTAAAACATAAATTCTTATTCTTGTACATGGAAAAATTATATGACTTGTCCATGATCATAAATATAATAGATGTCTGCTCTAGGATTCCAATCAAGGGCTTCCTGACCTCAAGGTCAGCCTCTATACATCCTTTCATGTTGCCTCTCAAAATACTTTGTCTTTATATATATATATATACATATATATATATATATATAATTTATTCCCTATTGCATATATAGATAGTATATGTAATATATACCTGTGTATGTATATTATATTTCCTTACAAAAACACTCAAAGCAAGATTTTAAAGAAAAATATAATCATTTCCTGCAGCAATATTTTTATTAATAAAGATGATATCATATTCTAATGAATAAATTTAGACTGGACCAGTGGTTTTATTGATTTAGGCAACTACAAGATGAGGAATTCATTCAGAGTTTTCCAGACAGCAGTATGTGGTGAAGTGATTTGCCCAGGATCCTACAACTTCCATGTGTCAGAAGTGGGACATGTACCAACTTGGGTCTTTCTGGCTCCAAGATCAGCAATCTAACACATCTATATGTAGATAAATAGTACAGTGGAGAGTGTTGGGAGTAGAGTTAGGAAGACCTGAGTTAAAATCCTCAAACATTTACTAACTGTATGATTCTGAGCAAGTTATTTGACCTCTGCCTGCCTTAATTTACTCAACAGTAAAATGAGAATATTGATAGCACCTACCTTTTAGGATTTATATCAACTCTGGATGAAGTGAGATAATATTTGTAAAATGCTTAAGACAGTTCCCAGCACTGTTTCCTTTTCTCTCTCTCCTCCCACACGCATCTGATGTAGGAGAACTATATAAAAATTACCAGTTAACAGCAACAAGATTTAAAAACATACAAAACAAACAATAAAAAACTCTTTCAGAATGAGACATAGCAACAAAAGCAATATATTATCTTGTTAAGGTTAACATATTCTTAAGAAAATCAAACTCTAAACAATAATATCTGGTTTCAAATGTGAACTTTAAAAACATTTATATATGTCATTGTCAGCTTTTGTCTGTAGTTATTCAGTGTTAAAATTTTAAGCTTACAAAACCCCCCAAAAGATTGAGTCACTCTGGTCATTGGAAGAGAGGGCCCATTCACTTCAGACAGATGAATGGTAGTACAGTTATTAGATTAAATGAATATTTAAAGGGACACCTTGGGAGAAGGAGGAAGTTGTGGGACTTGTCTTCCTCAACAAGAAAAATTTCAGGAATAAATTTAAAATAATTTTTAATTTTTAAGTCTTTGGAAGATCAAGTAATCAATCAGATTTTTTGAAGTGCCCACCCATGTGCTGAGCAGTGTGTGCTTGGAGCAGAGACCCAAAAAACCTAAACACAAAAGAAATTATCTCTGTTCTCAAGAAGATACCCCATTCCTAATAAGAGCACAACTGGTAACTTTCAGGCTCCCATTCTAATATAGCAGCTCCCGTTTGGCACTCCCTAAATTCTTTTTCAGAGCCCTTTGCAAGGTTTGCATGACAACCCTGTTTGCTGACCTCCCTCTGTCCTGCCCTTCTTTAATATAAATCAGTCTGCACACCAACTGAAAGTTTGATGTTTTTTTTTTTTTTTCTTGTGTGAGGGGAAGGAGGAGGGATGGCTGACACAACAGGGGTTAAAGGAATGGGACTATTCACTTTTGAATATCATGAAGACTCAGCTACCATCTTAATCCTTCAATCCTATGTCAAATGAATGAATTTTTTTTAAAAGAAGCAAATTGTTTGAAACAAAAACCAATTGTATCTTAGCTATTTTCCACTGTTTTCCTGAACATAGAAAAATGTTCCTCTCTTCCTCTTTTCCTTCTCTCTCTCACAAAGACCAGCATGATTCCTGATGCTCCATTTGAGTTGGAGCAATTACAATGTGAGTGAAATGGAATAGCATGTCTTATGCCATTGTTGGAACTCCCTGACAATTGCTGCTGACTTGAGATTTTAAGTATGATTGTGTAAAAATTTAGTTCCAGTTATTCTTCTGCCCGGCAGCAAAGATATTAGTAAAAATTATATTAGAGGCCTGGTTCTCTCTAATGGCTCTCTGTGAAATCACTATCATCTGATGCTATACTGCTTATGGAGGCTTTTCATAATAAAGAAAATACCAGCTGCTCTAGACTCCTAATATTCAAAGTAATTTAATAGTAACTGTTTCTCTGGAAAACCTTCTGAATTTCCTATGAACCAAAATTCAATTAGCTGAATAGCCTCTGTGTGTGTGTGTGTGCTTCAGACTTCAAATTTGAGGTCATTTGCAGGATTTCCTTCTCTCTTTCTAGTTACCTCATATCACTCAGATGTCATAATCCAACCTTCTTCACCCCATCACAATTAGAGGTTAGCTTTTTCTTTGCCAAGGCAAAACTCAGTATACTTCCTTGATCCCTTTCCATTCTAGCTTTTC
>JAJPUD010006959.1:57585-71154 GCA_023553655.1 Myrmecobius fasciatus
ACATCTTGAGCTGGATAGTCTATAAGCATCTCAAACTCAACATTCCTAAAACAGAGCTCATTATCTCCCCCCTCCCAAATTCTCTCTTTTCATTTTCCTACTCATCTAAACTAGCATCATTCTTGATTTCACGGTTATTCTTGATATCTCAATCATACTTACTTCACAAAAAACAATCTCCCACATCCAGTCCTGCAAATCTTGTTATTTATATCTCAAAACACCTCTTATATACCTCCCCTCCTCCCACTCACATAGCCCTTACTATGATAAATATCTTATGATTGTTCTCCTTGTCTGGTCTCTTTCCATTCCAGTTCATCCTATATTCAAGTGTAAGGTTTGACCATATCAATCCTTACTCAATAAACTCTGGTGTCTCTTTCTCACTTCTAGGATAAAATAGAAAATACTGTTTGGTGGTCAAAATCCTTCACAGCTTGTCCCTTTCTTCCCTTTCCAGTCTTCCACCCTATTCTTCCATGAATAGTTTATGATTCAGTGATGTCAGTCTTTTTAGAATTTAAGCTTCTAGAGGACAGGGACTTTATTTTTGACTTTCATATCCCTAGAGCTTCATGAAATCCCTGGCATTTAGCATTCACATAATAAAGGCTTATTGACCAATTATGTATTTTCTTTTCTTCTTTTCTAAGCTTCAGGCAGCAAATTGTTTTCTTTGCAAATATTTTCTTCTACTGGATTTAAACATACAATTCATATGAAATTTCATAATGTAAAATATGAAAGACCTATCAATTCTCACGGTTGGCCCCGAGAGGATTAAAGTATAGGGCTGCAGGAAGTAGATAACATAGATACCAAACACACAGGCCCACTTAAGATCTATCAATTAATCAAGCAACAAGCATTTCTTAAGTGCATACTAAATGCCAGGCATTGTATTTGTTGCAAGGTATATAAATACAATGAATAAAAACTACTGCGAAGGGCTACAAGAAGTTGTGACCAAAGAAATAAAATGAGAGGTTTTTTTAAGGGCATACAAAATGCCTTTTGCTTTGGCCATTTGAACACTTGGTCAGTAATAGATTTCATGTCATGAGTTATTAGGATATTGGTAAAATAATAAAACTAACAGAACTTGGATATGAGATGTGCCAGCCCATGCCCTCAATCTAAAGAACAATGAGGGATAGAACCTCATCTATTTTCATCAAGGTGGCAAAAAAGGGCATAAAGTAATATGGAAAAAGTACCAGAGGCAGTATGTGGAAGTTGTCAGCGGCAGTAAGGTAGGTTTGCCATTGAGATCTCCCATAAACACTAATTTTCTAGAATTAATTTAGGCAAGCAATATTGGGGTTCAGAGGAAGATGGAAAGTAAGGGAAGGTGTGGAGCAAGAGAGAATATGTTTCTCTTTGTATATCCAGGACGGTCAGAAAACTTGGAGAGTACCCCAATCGAGTTTGTTTTTCACTCATTGATTGATTAGATTTCACTCATAGATTGTCTATCCCCTTGTCAGGCTCATAGATTGTCTATCCCCTTGTCAGGCTGAGCACAGAAGGTAAATAAGTTACTTTTGTCCTCTTCTTCTCTATGTCTGATTTTATCCTTCATAAAGTCCTGGTATCGGAGGTTTGAACTATAGAATACCAATAAATAGATGATTCAATCAACAAGTGTTTATTGAGTACCTATTATGTGCCAGACATTGTATTAGATGCTGGGGATACAAATTCATAAAATTAAATAATCCTTCTCAAGAAACTTATATGAAGTAGAGTAAAACTAGTTTTAGATGAAAAGCAAAAGGGATTACATAGTTCTAAACTGTCCTGCTCCCTTTTTTAATGTGTTACCTTTTTTCTCTTTGCAACTTTTTGAATCTACTTCTACCTCTACCTCTATCCCTTATGATACCTTATTTCATTGTTTCTGGAAAAGGATTCCTTAATTTTCGCACCTAGTGGTACTGTTTTCCTTGCCTTCAGTTTGCTGAGTGAGCATTTCTGGAAGCAGTATTGCCTATCTTCTGATTGACAGGCGGCAGTGGATTCATCAGGGCTGCTTATTCAGCAAAATATTGGGACCTGTTGACCACCAATGACAATGATAAATATAAATGCGGCACAAGGAACACAGCAGGTTCTCATACCCATGCATGATTGAAAGATGAAATCAATATACTTGTCAGATGGAAAATTGGCCAGAGTGCAGCACAGGTGGGTTGAGCATTTGGTCCTTTACAATCCTGATATATGAGCTGTGTGTTCTGTGTAAGGCACAGAAAGTGAGATTAGTTGCCTGCACTGCAAAAAAAAAAATGTCAACTTGCTGAAGTAGTTCCCTCCTTTGGGTCCAGATGGCTGGAGACAGGAGGGGAAGAAGCTCTTCCATCTGCCTTCCTCTTGGGTTTGGAGTCCATGGAAGTCAAGGGGAATCTGTGTGAATAATGTCGAGTCCCAAGGAGGCAGATTTCATAGGAAGGGCTCCAGAAAGGAGAAAAGCAACTATTCTATCATGAATCATCAAGCATCAAGAGCTGCCTCCACTTCTCTGGGCATCTACAACCAACCTATGAGGTCTGAATAAGGCTAATAGCCTATACTCAGTTTTGTCTGTTATGAAAGTCAGACAATGGCCAAATTTATTTATGAACAATTAAAATAGCTAATTTGTTAAAATACCAAACTACCTTCTTAATAGAAGTCTCTTAAGAGGGTTACAACATTTTTAGCCAGTGGAAAAGGTTTTTTTTTCTTTAAACTAAGCAGATGGAGCAACTTCAATGAGCAGCAAAGTATTAATGGGAGATCAATCAATCCATAAGGATTCAATAAACACTATGTGTCCCATATTATGTTAGATACTTTGAAAGCTACTGAAGTATAAAACACAAGATCTATCCTGAAGAAGTTTATAATCCAGGTATATAGACAAAGAAAATATATATAAAATAGGTAACAGTTTAGTGCTAAATTGTGTATAGCTGATTATAAGAACAATAAAAATGCAATAGATTAAGAAATCAGTCTGCCAAGATAGCACCATCCAAGATAGCTTCACTGAAGAGATGAAGTCTTGAAGGAAGAAACAGGAAAATATAGGAACAAGGAGCAGGGGTTAATGTCATGGGCAAAGACAGGGAGCTAGGAACAAGTCTGGTATGCACAGTGGGTTGTACAGGGACATGACTGATTGGGACAGAGAGTACAAGCTGAAAATCCATAAAATCATGCAGAGACATTTGGACTTGATGTGAGAAAAATGGGAGCTATTGGAGATTATTGATCAGGGAATCACTCCATGAAAGTGGCATTCTAGAAATCATAGAATCTCAGAGTTAAAAGGAATGGATATCAGATGATGTTTAGAAGAAATTAATCTATAGCTTTTGCAATAAGAAGTCATTGCTTTCATTTAAAACCTGAAGTGAAAGGATGTCCATTGTCTTTCAAGGTAGCCAATTATACTTTGGGACAGCTCTAATTTTTTAGTAAGACTTGCCTCGTATCAAGACCTACTCTGCTTCTTTGCAATTTTTATTTCCAATTCCACTACTTTGTCTGCCCTCCAAAGCCAAGGAAGGCCTGTTTTACAGTGTGGTAGAGGATTGACAAAGGGGAGGGAGACCAGCTTGGAGACTGATGTGGTAATCTGAGGTTGAACTGATGAAAATCTGGGTTGTGAGGAAGGCAGTGGGAACAAAGAGGAAAAGGTGAAAGCAAAAGGCATTACCAAGGAAGGAAGGAATATGGTTGACAACTGTAATTAACTTGTCTACCATCCAGGTGTGGGTCAATCAAACAGCACACTAAATATCACAGACAAGAGGGATGAATGGTCCAGATGTTTCTCTTGTCTTAACAAGTACAATTTAAACATTTCATTGGAAGAAAAACTGGCAAGATGCAATGACTTCTTACAGATAGATAACTTCAGAAATGGCAAGGTCATTGGAGAGAGGTCTGTAATTAAGACTCATCACTAGGAGCTGTCACCTGTGGCTTTTAGCTATGGCTGATACTTGGTTTGCCTCATGTAGACACAGGAAAAAACTCACAGAAATATATTTCCCACAAGACAAGACTGAAATGTGATCTGCTTAGAATATCGCTTGATTTTTTGTTAGCTGCTGTGTAAAAGAAGAGCTAAATATAAATTTTCCTTCCCCTTTTCAGCAAAGTAATTGTTAATGAGAAAAAAGTAAAAGTTAAAAAAAAAATCAAATTTTTAAGCCTCAAAGATCACTTTTAATTTGTAAAACAAATGCAAATATATTTATTTCTTCAGGGTAAATACTGCTGTGCTGATCTCTAAAAAGAAATGATTCTAGAATTGAATATATGGGGAAATATGTTAAAATTCTACTTCTCCACTCTCATTTTAGTGTCTTTCCATGATTCTCTCTTGGCTTTAGTGTAGATTATATTCAAGTATCAAGAGGTGAGAAATACTCTGTGAAGAACAATATTAAAATGATGGCTTTCTCTCTGTAAATATTTCTTGCCTTCTTTTAAAAAGAAATTTAGCTGTTATAAAGAGCATCAGGTGGAGTTTCTCAAAGATCAGATCCTATTTATATAGAGATATTAGTCCATGGAAGACCACAAGTTGAACACTTCTTGTCTCAGTGTTTAGAATAAAGGACAAGTGGGTGTGGATAATATAAATAATCAGACCTTTGGTAACTGTGACTATATTTTGTATACAGGGAAAGCCAAATAGGCGCAATGCTGTTCTAAGGCATGAAGAGTGATGAGGCTCTTGGTGACTGGCTCTTTCACTGAAATTCTCAACAAAAGTGCCATCTTTATGTCTTTGTTCAGTTTTTTCAGGGAGGCATTTTCAGAACACCTTTGTTCAGAATTTCCACTGTGAATAGAACATTGTAAAACATCTATAATATGAATGAAAAGAGTCATTGGCAGAATGCTGGCCTTGCATAAAAGCCTGTGGAAGAAATCTTTCCATGGATTTATAAGTGAGGGCATTGTGGAGGGGAAACTAATTTACATATTCTCACCTGTGAAGAGCACAGGGGCACTTATTTAATTCTGATAGGCTGCAAATGTTTCTTAAGGGTCCTGCTCTAAGGCTTCATGAAGGCCTGGAGGTGAACATGGGTTCTTAAGGGCTGCTCCAACTTGGCAACAACTGAAATAGCCTATGCAAAGTTTTGAATGTGTTTGTGGAGTCAGTTTGTGGGGGGGTTGTGTATATTGACTGCCTGAGAACCAGGATAGCTAAATATGGAAAGACATTATCAGAATTTGACCAAATAAAAACATGTTGATAGAAATAGAAAGAAATAGAAACACAAGACAGCATTTCAGTTCTGGGCATTCCACTTTCACTTTCATTGTGTTAATGTAGGAATGGTGGAAAAGTAGTTAGAGGATGCTATGAATCACAAAGTATTTAAAGAATTTACAAACATTTATTTAACTGCTCCTCTCTAATATATTCAATCTAATTTCAGCAAAATATTAGATGAAATGAACCATATCAGTACTGTCATACTCTATAAATGAAATTAGACAACACAAAGAAGTTAGTTAAGTACAAAGATGGTTCACAAACCCTCCTTCAAAGAAGGAATATAGGAGCTGGCAATAAGAAGGCAATAAGAAACATTCTGTTGCAAAGCATTTGGTCATCAGGCCTTGCAGTGCCCATAAAGAATGGAAGCAAATAGAACAAGAAGAAGATAATTTCAGCTTATTCATCAATACTGTCATAGGGTCAAGAAAGTAGAAAAAAATATTATCAAGAATGTGTCAAGATCCTCTAAACCAAGTCAATATATATCTAAATATGAATAAAAGAAAGCAGAAAGGAAGATGGTTTAAAAAAAACCTATTGGGAGGCAGCTAGGTGGCACAGTGGATAGAGTATCAGCCCTGAAGTCAGGAGGACCTGAGTTCAAATCTGATCTCAGACACTTAATACTGCCTACCTGGGTGAGTCACTTAACCCCAACTGCTTCAGAGGGGGGGGAAAACTTTTGGAAAATATAGTTTGTCTTTTTTTTTTCAGTTCTATCTGACTCTTTGTGACTTCATTTGGAATTTTCTTGGCAAAGATTCTGGAGTGGGTTGCCATTTCCTTATCTGTTTCATTTTAAAAGATGAGGAAACTGAGACAAACAAGACTAGATGATTTGCCCAAGGTTGCACAGTTAGTAAGTATCTGACACCAGATTTTAACTCAAGGAGAGAAGTTTTTCTGATTCCAGGCTCTGATCTCTTTCCTAGCTCTCTATTGGAAAATGTGGATAAAAATTATTAAACAAAGTAAAAGTCCTGCAAACAACTCAGTAACCCCATATATATGCCATGAAAATGTTCTTCAAAGAGAAAGCATAAAGATACTTGACATGATGAACATCAAATAACACAAAAATAAATTTTACTATATCTTAAACTAGAAGTATCAGATGTGTCAATTGATGCAATAATTTTTATACTTATTTTTCTAATTTTACAATAAATTCCCCATCCTTGAAAATAAACTGTAAATACAAATAATCGCAAGAAGATATGATTATTTATTTGGAAAAAGTATCCAACTATTTCCAGTATATCTAAGTTCACTGCATCAGTTGATGCAGGTTGGTGTTTTGAGATAATACTACAATATCTAAATTCTAAAAAAAGTTTCTAAAGAAAAGAAATGATTAGTTACCAGAGTGATAAAGATTTTAAAAATGAGCCACCTATCTTCAATCAGTTAATTAAGTGGTCAGAACAAAGGCAAAAATCATCACCACATTTGAATGTAAATCTCAAAAGAGAATTCTATATGCAAGCAGAGTAGCTCCAAAGCAACCTTTTTTTTTTTTTTTTTTTTTTTTTTTGCTGAGGCAATTGGGATTAAATGACTTGCCCAAGGTCACACAGCTAGGACATGTTAAGTGTCTGAGGCCAGATTTGAACTCAGGTGTTCTTGACTTCAGGGCTGGTACGCTATCCACTGCACCACCTAGCTGCAATCTTTTTAAATGAGACTTTGAAACGTGAGAAATGGGAGTAAATAAAAATATTGCCTTTAAATATCACCATTTATTATAAAATTTAACTGATATAAAATAATTACTCAATAAGCCCCCAAAAACCCATGGACTCTTCTAGACAAGAAATATTACTTCTTTTCATTACAGTCAAGGACACTACTGGTTTTTGGTTTGAATTCATTTGTAAAACATTCTAGAGAAAGAAGAGTATGGAAGATTTCTTACAGTATTATTTCATAAAACATGGAAAAGTAATGAAGTAGAAAATGATTATGTAAAAAGCTGATATGAGACCCAATTAAGTCACATTATCAAAGTAGAACTGCTCACCAAATTGGAAGGTCAACAAATAATAAAATAGAATATATTTGCTAATATTTCTTATATGTTTTATGCTGATCATTGTTGACAATGGAATTATCAAAACTGAACTCTACCATTATAGTGGTTGATGTACTAGAACAAGTGGTAAAGGTGGGAAGAATGATTGGGTTTGACCAAATACATGAAAGGGGAGTGTAACCCAGAGATGGCAAAATTTCCAAGGTACTCAAAGATCAGTTTTAAAGATATCTCAAAACAGAGAATGATCCCAAGAAAATGTAAACTATCAGAGACAATATTTTTACAAGGGGAAAAAAGGCAAAGGAGAAGGCAATTTCCAAAATAGTTTCATTCATCTCTATAAAGCATTTATTAGTATAGTCTATGGATGCATTGAGATTCCCTTTATGATAATGATATGGAATTAAAGATGATTTTTTAATTAATAGAGATTTGATTTTATATATGATTATTTTAAAACAGAAGTCCCCATTTTTTCACAACCATGAAATTGACTGAAGAATATAGAAAATATAAAATTCTATGTTTATTTTCTGCTGATTAAAAAAACCCAACTAGGGTAGAGCAAAATATAGGTCAAAAGTCTCTCTTCCAACATGATTTCTTCCAAGCATATGTTAAAATTATTTAGCATGTCTTGATAAATACACCCATAAAGACAAAGCTGTACAATGACCCCCTGTGTGTCAGTATCAAATGAGGCATAAAATAATAAGACATATGCTTGACAAAGATGTTAGTGTCTTGAAAATTGTCCTGTGAGAGTCTAAATGGAATAGGGATTCCCCATAGATGCTACTGTTTTAAAATGACATCATAGTGAATGTTGCTGTCACTTTTTCTCACCAGGAATTCCTCTGGACTTTTCTATCATACCCCAGAAAGTTCTGCAACCTGGCAGATCACTTTAGCCCTGGAACTTACATTTCACAAGTGCCCTCTGTCCTTCCCTCTTACTAAAAAGCTATTTCTAACCTTCCATTCAAGGAGTTGCCCAGATCAGCTATCTCTTTATTACCTACCAGGCTGCATGCTTCTGTCTGTCTCCCATAATGTTCCCAAGCCAGCTGCCTTTTCCTCTCTGATCCCCTTTCAGCTTCCTTTTATGTGTTGTCTTCCCCTGTTAGTGTATAAACTATTCTATCTTTATTTTTGTTTTTATTTGTATTCAAAATGCTTAGCCCAATTTATCTTTAATAAATGGTTACTGACAAACTAACTAGTGGAGAGAGAATTGACACTAGATTTAAGAAGAACCAGGTTAAAATCAAGCCTCTGAAATACATTGGTTTTGCGAGCAGCTAAATGTCCCTGTAGCGCACAGGCCCTGAAGTTAGAATGACCAGAGTTCAAATCTTGCCTCAGATACTTAATACTTCCTAGCTGTATGACCCTGGGCAAAACACAACAAAAGAAAGAAAATATGTTGGTTTTTTGATCATGGGTAAGTCATCTAACTTCTCCATTTTCCAGGTGACCCTTTAAGACTTAAGTTGTAAAGAAGGTGACAGTCTTCCTTGTGATAGTCATTTGGGAATTCTCCCTACCAATGAAATCACAGACTTAATTTTTGTTTCCATTGTGAATACATCAAACTCTGAAATACTATAGGGCTTCCTCACTGAAATTTATAGCAAATGAAGATATTGGCCAAGCAAACTAAACAGAAAAAAACCAAGTAGATGAGGAATCAGTATTGCTCAGATTGGGAAATGAAATTAGATTAGGAGTCTATTTAGTTATTACATTAAGTAGCTTTATATTATGTATTCATAAAAGACAAGAGTTGTACCCACAGTTGAATAAGCATGAGTTTATCCAGAATATCATTTGGGTGATACAATTGTTTCCAATGATCCTCAGCTTCTCACTGCTACAAAATTTCATATTCTTATTATTGACTCTTTCCTTTTGATGCTATTTGGCTTGCAAATGAAGTGGACCATATTTGAAATATTTCACACCACTTCAGTGCAATACCATCCCATAATTTAAAAAATGAATTCTTGCCAATCAGTGTGTATTTTTCACACTCCTACCTCCAAAACATATACTTTAAAATAATGATAAGGATATTATTTGGGGAAATAATAATAACTAATATTTATATAATACTTTAAGATTTGCAAAGGATATTGCATATATTATCACATTTGATCCTCAAAACAAACTTATAAGGTAAGTTCTATTATTATGCCTATGTTATAGAAAAGGAAACTGAGTCAAGTTGCCTAAGGTATATAGATAATAGGTATAAATTAGGATTAGAATTCATCTCTTCCTGACATAGAATGGACCAGTCTTGTCATTTTGCCAAACTACCTCTCTGTAAATACAGAATAAAGATAGTTATAAAAGGATATGGGGCAACTAAGTGGTTCAGGAGATAAGAGTTCTATGCCTAAAGTTATGAAGATTCATTTTCCTAAGTTCAAATTTGGCCTCAGACACTAGTTTGTGACCTTGGGCAAGTCACTTAACCCTGTTTTCCTCATCTATAAAATGAGCTGGAGAAGGAAATGGCAAATGTCCTGTGAGTATCTCTGCCAAGAAAACTCTAAATGGTGTCATGAAGAGTCAGACAGGACTGAAAAATAATTGAACAACACAACAAAATGAAAGGGTATCTCCCTCAACTCTTTAATCCGTTATCCATATGAAGATACCTGAAAAGAGTTCAAGTGAAGGCTAATGTTGTATGCTCTCATATAGTCAGTCTGTCACTGATCATCTCCAAGAAACACCATCATCACTGCCTTGATGCTTGTTCTTATCAATGTTCCATGATGCATGCAAACTCCAAGCAAATAATGTTGGTATGGACTCAAATAACTATCAAGATTGAAAGAAGAGATTTGGAAGTTGTTTCTCTTAACAACTGCTGTATCTATGTATGTGATTTCAAATAAATGGCTAGAGGGAAATGTGTGAGCATGTGTATATGGTGTATGTTTGTACATACATTGGTGGAGGACCATTGTAGCAATCCAAAAGCCTCTTCTCATTCTGTGATTGTTCTTCAGTCATTTCAGTTTTGCCCAACTCTTTGTGAACTGATTTGGTATTTTATTGGCAAAGATACTGGAGTGGTTTGACATTTCCTTATTCAATTCATTTTATAGATGAATTAATTGATGCAGACAGGGTTAGGTGACTTGCCCAGAGTCACATGTCTGATGCCAGATTTGAACTCATCAAGATGAGACTTTTTAGATTTGGACTTAGCGCTCTATCCCTTGTACCTCTTAGTTGCCACCAGCTTCATTCATTATAGAGCCACTAAAATTCATGGATGGAATTTTTTGGTTCACTCAGCCCATTTGGCTCATTAAGGTAATCTTTCTGAATACAAAGAAAACATATAATTTTACTATAATTGTTTTTCATAGATCATTGAGGGAATTTTACATAATTTCATGAGACCCAAACTCCCATGTGTCTGGTATTTATGCTACTACGTAGAATAATTGCACTTGATTCACTGAAACAAAAATTATAGGAGAAAGAATTTCTGAAGGCTTCCAATATTGGGTCCATACTCTCAAAAACACAGAATTGTTCTAGCAAGCCAGAACTGATATTTTTACTGCAACTAGGCTGATTTAAACAGGGTGAACCCCTCCCTTAGAAATTCACTTGCAGACTTTTGTCACGTTGGCCACAAACAGTGTCAGGCATGGCTCCTTACAAATAGAGCACATGCTCAACAAATATTTGTTGTTGCTGTTGTTTGTTGGCCATATTTTGGACATACTTTAATATAGCAATTAACTACTTACTCTCTCAGACATGCCAATTCAACAACATACGTCAGCTTTTTATCAATCTAATATAAATGACTTGACCCTCCACAGTATAAAAAAAAACAAGTCAATTTTTAATCTCTCTAGACACAAGACATGTAGAAACTCATTAGAACCTCTTTCCTCATCACAAGAATTCTGATTAAGCTAAAAAACATAAAATGCTTCAGGCCAAACAAGCAAGTGTGTCATCACATATAGATCTCTTTTATGTAATTCTTGTAAATCATCTTCCTGAAGATAGTTTTAAATGGTGGAGCATAATTAGGATAATTGCCACTTTGCAAGTAACAGTCATTCATTGTCTTTTATTCAGGAGGAAATGAGGAGACAATCTGAGAATGGGGGAGAAGATCAAATTATAGTTTGGGAAATCTTTAGAAAAGATTCTGATCTTTGAGGGTTTTTGCATTCATGTAGCATCTCTCTTTGTCACTTTCACCTCACCTGACTAATTTATCTCTGATCTTTCTGCCTGAAAGAGACAGCATTCAAATTATAACTCCTGTCATTATATTATCTGCTTTTGGCTCCAAAGCTTTGGTTGCTTCCCCTTTCAACTTCCTGAGTGACTGAGATTCCTAGAGAGCTACCCAAGAAAGACTATTAGTAACTGAGCTGAGATGAGCCATTATATATTTTTCTCCAATACTTGGGAAGAATCAGAGGAAGGAAAGGATAAATTTTCAGCATTAATTACTAAGTTTCCTGCTGAAACACTTTGCTACCTACTTGCATACCTATTATTCAGGCGGTCTCTTATTCTGTGATTCTACACTATCCACACTAAATCCCAAGCAGGCACATTAGGTACAAGGTATGAGAAATTCATTCATTGAATTACAGAATCAAAGGCTGTTAAATTCAATCCATGCCTGAACAGTAATCCAGTCTCCAGACACTTACTACCTGAGGCAGATCACTTAACCCTGGTTGCCTCAGTTTCCTCAACTATAAAATGAGCTGGAGAAAAAAATGGCAGACTGCTCCAGTACTTTTACCAAGAAAACACTAATCGTGGAGAGTTAAACACAACTGAAAAACTAAATAAAAATGTGAATAGGAGTATGCTCTATAATGATCCATGGTCCCTCAACCTCTGTTAAAAATCTTTAGTGAGAGGGAAACTATTATTGTAACTATCATAATCATCATTATACTAATAATTAATATTAGCATAGCAACAAACATTATTAGCTTTTTCATTGTGCTTTAAAGTTTGCAAAAGACTTTTAATATACTATATCATTTGATACCTGCAACATCCAGGAACATAGGAATAATTATTATCCCTATTTTAAACGTGGGGAAACTGAAAGTGATTAAATGATTTACCCAAAGTTATCATAGCTAGTAGGTTTCTGAGTGAGGATTTGAATTCAGGTCTTACTGAAACCAGCTCTAGCACTCTTATCCTCTGTAGCACTTAACTCTCATGATCTCTTGAGCTAGCCCATTATTACACTTTTGGACACCTTTAATAGTCTCAAATAGACTCAAGCCAAAATTTACCTATTTTCAGCATCCATCTCCAAGCTCCTAATGCTTCTCACCAGGGCCAGATAGTACAAATCTAACTTTTCTTCCACATGACAACCCTTGTTCATTTGGAGACATCTGGCATGCCCCCCTTAAATGTTCTCTTTCCCAAGTTCAACATCTATGTTTCCTTAGACCCCAGCTTCTTAAACTGTCACTTGTGAACTCACATGGGGTCTTATAAGTGAATGTAGGGGCTGCAAAATTATGATTTATTATTAGTAAATGTTTGATTTGTATACCTATTTTATATACTTTTATACCTGTGGTCACATAAAAATTTCTTGGGTGAAAAGGGGTGATGAATGGAAAAAATTTAAGAAGTCCTACTTTAGACCAGTTCTCATATACCACAGATTTGAAACCCTTTCCTATGACAGCTGAATTCTTTTGGATACTACTTGTCTTTTCATTATCTTTCTGATAATTTGAAGCTCAGAAACTAACACAGCACTCCAGATGGAGTCTGTCCAGAGCAGAATACAGAACTCTCACCTTTTTTACTCCTGGGTATTATATACCTTAATCCAGAAATTCTGAGAAAGAGGTTAAGCCCAAAATTCCATAGTCAGCAATTGTCTGGAAGAACTAGCTAATGGTAGATTTGCAAGGAAGGGTTCTTAAACTGAAGTCTGTTAATTTGTTTTTTTTAATATAATTACATTTTGATATAATAAATATACATTGTAAACCCATGCATTTTATTTTATTTCTTTAAAAATATTATTCTGGGAAAGGATCCATAGGCTTCAGCATAAGGCCAATGTGTGTCATAACAAAAAAGGAGGGAAAGAAGGAAGGAATAGAAAGAGGGAGGGAGGGAAGGAGGAAAGAAAAAGAAACAAATGAAGAAAGAAAGAAAGAAAGAAAGAAAGAAAGAAAGAAAGAAAGAAAGAAAG
>JAJPUD010006959.1:71164-117656 GCA_023553655.1 Myrmecobius fasciatus
AAGAAAGAAAGAAAGAAAGAAAGAAAGAAAGAAAGAAAGAAAGAAAGGAAGGAAGGAAGGAAGGAAGAAAGGAAGAAAGAAAGGAAGAAAGAAAGAAAGAAAGAAAGGAAAAAAGAAAGGAAGAAAGGAAGAAAGAAAGAAAGAAAGAAAGAGAAAAGAAAAAGAAAAGAAGGAAGGAAAAATAAGTAGTAATGAAGGAAAGCAAATTGTTACTAAAGTCTGAAGCAGGAATAAAATATAATGAACATGGAACCCTGCCTGTAGTTCTCACCTGCTCCCAGAGAAGAGAGGATGACTTCTGAGAGAAGAAAACCGTCCCTGTGAAACAGTAAAAGAAATACAGCGATAGGGGAGGGCAAGTGCTAGAGATGGTCAAAATGAAGGTCAAGAAGGAAATGTCAGGTTGAAGGGAAGCCATCATGAACACTTCCTTGGTCATGAAATGTAGCTGATGATATGGACTACTTAGATACTGGTCAAAGGATCTGGCTTCTGAGTTCTGCCTCCAGTGTACTTTTGCAGACTTATTTTTCATTATCCCCCTTTACTTGCTTGATATTCTGGCTAAACTGGACAATTTGCCATTTTTCTGAGCAAGACATTCCATCTTTTAATTCTATACAATTGCAAAGGCCCAGAGATACCCCATGTCTGAAATACAGTCCCTCTTTACTTCCATTTCTAATCATCTCTAGCTTCTTCAGGACTCAACTCTAGTTATGGCTCTTGAAGAAGCATGCATTTAACAAAGCATTTATATAATGTTTTAACGTTTGTAAAACATTTCAGAGATATTTGGAGAATTCTTAATCAACAAACTCTCAAAGAATCCATGGAGTAATTTTGGTTTTGTTTGTTTGTTTTGATACTTATTTATTTAAAACTAAATATAAAATAATAAAAAAATTAAAAAGACAGAAAAAGAAAATTAAAAAAAACATTTCTCTTTACCCTACAGAACACTAGGAAGGATTTCAAGAAAGCATATATAGTGATGGAAGAGGTTATATTCATGACTGTTCATCTTTTCTTTGCTTTCTTGTAAATTATTCTTCTGTTCTATGCTGTGTACTTTTTGCTTTATTCTTTTTTACCTTTCATCCCTTCTACCTCCCCCAAGCAGGTTACAATTAAGCATGGATATATATATATATATATATATACATATACATATATACATATATACACATATATGTGTGTGTGAATGTATATATATATATATACATATACATATATACATATATACACATATATGTGTGTGTGAATGTATATATATATATATATATATATGTATATATATATATATACATATACATTCACACATACAACCCCTCATACCCACACCATACATATATCTATTTACACACATCCATATACCTATATGCATATATATCCATACACACACACACACTGTACACACACACACACACACACACACACACATACATATATATACACACAGATGAATTTTCATATATGTAAACATCTAAAACAATATTACTATGGGGTGACATATAATGTATACTTCAATCTTGACTGAATTTTTGAGTTTCACATTGAGGTCAATAACTATTAGCCCTACTTTTTTTATTTCTAATATATTCTACTCCTGATGCTTGTAGTGTTTGTGTTTATTTCCTATTCCTGCTAACTCTTTAATTCTACTCCTTAACTTGCCTTTCTGTTACTTAACCTCCAACACATGGATCTTTCCCTTATCTTCTCCCCATACCATTTCTTTTCCTTTTTATCTGATTCTCATTACTCTTTTACATACTTTGCCCCATTGCCAAAACTCTACCCACTCTTCTATACCCCACCATATCCTATTCCCTCCCCATCTTATTTCTTTGTAAATTTTGGAGTCATGATTTATTTATGTAGTGTTGCCTATTTAACCCATTCTCAATGTGAGTAGGTTCTCAGAACTACCAACCTTCCTCTCCCTCTACTACCTCTGTGTCTCTTCTTCCTCTGTACCTTATTTGTATAACACAATTACTATTTTTTACCTTTTCCTAGAGAGTTTGCTTTCTAGAATCAGATTATACTCATCTTTGCCCCAATCTTTCTTTTGAGCACAAAATAACTAATTTCAATCTTAATCATAAACATATACATTTCTATGCAAAAAAGAAAACAAAAACAAACAACACAAACTATTTGACCATGTTGAATACCTTGAAATTAATCTTTGATGCCAGCTCTTATATGCTAAATTTTCTATTAAAATTTGCTTTGGTTGAGACAGTCCTGAAATCTGCAATTGGATTGAATGTCCATTTTTTCCATTCAATATTTTAGTTAGTTTTCCTGGATATTATATTTTTGGCCACAGACAGTTCTTTTGATTGCTGATGTATATTATTCCAGGACCTGTGGTCTTTTATTGTAGTTGCTGATAAACTCTGTACAATTCTAATGTTAACTTTATTATATTGGATTTTTTATTTGTTTCTTACTAATTTTTTTCTTTGATCTGGGGATTTTGAAATTTGGCAATAATATTGCTATGTGTTTTCCACATAGAATCTCTTTGAGGTGGTGATTGGTGTATTGTTTCTAGCCTTTTCCTTTGTGTTCTATTTCTCTAGGACAATTTTCATAGATTATTTCTTGCATTATTGTGTCAAAATTCTTTTTTTTTGGCTATAGCTTTTAGGTAATTCAATTTTCTTATATTTTCTCTTCTTGATCTGTTCTCCAGATCTGTTGTTTTTCTTACCTTTCACATTCTGTTCTCTTTTTTCCATTCTTTATATTTTGTTTCATTATTTCTTGATCTTTTATAGTTTCACTGGCTTCCCCTTGACCTATTCTAATTTTCAAAGAATTATTTTCTTCTTTAAGATACTGTATCTCCTTTTCTAGTTCTTTACTTTTTTAAAAAAAATAATCTACAAATTCTCTCTGGGTAAGGAGCGATTTCACATTACTCTTTGGGGTAGAACTTTTTTTCACTTCACTACCTCCTCTGAAGACAAATCCCAATCTTCCCTAATCCTAGAGTAAGTTTCTATGGTGGCGTTCTTTCTTCTTTGCCTGTGCATTTTTTTTTTAATGAGAAGTATTAGCATAAACACCTTTAATCATGGGGTGGAGATGATCCCTCAGCCTTCACTTCAGCTCTCCACTCTGACCTGAAAGCCTAAATTAAGAGCTCCCCCCTCCTTCCAGTGTCCACAGCCAGTAAAATCCCTGACCCACTGCCCCTGCACTCACTGAGAGTGCTGGTTCCTTCTGGCCCAGGGGCCCAACTCTGCAGCACAGCTGGGCCTTGTGGTCCTAATCAGCCTAAATTCTCTCAGTCATCCTGGATTCAGACTACAACACCACAAACAAATGGGAGGGGAATGAAAGTCTCTGGGGTTCCTGCTGAGAATCCAGCCTTATCCAGCTTGTTCCAGGGCTCCCCACTTGTGTTTCTCCAGGCTAGTCCGGAGGTGTTTGCATTTCACCCAGCTTAATCCCTGGCCTGGGGTCTTTTTTTGGGTCTTTTTGGATTGTCAGGAGAAACCCTGTTCTGTCTCAAGTCTTCTTGGTGTTTCCCCAGTCTCTGCTTGCTCTGAGATGCAAATTTGTTCTATTTGTGGGGAGAATCTGGGGAGTTTGGAGTTTTCTGACTTACTCCATCATCTTCCCAGAATCCCCCCTGGGTTTTGTTTTGTTTTTTAAGTAGGATGAAAAATATTACATCTTTATTTTCATTCATCTCCAACTAAAATTTAATGTTTCCTTCAATTATGAATATAGGCACCAAACATTCTGAGAAGACAACCGACTGTTTAAGGGGTCCATGACACATAAAAGGCTACATCTATTGCATCTACTTATCTGGGCACTTGCTATATTCCCTAGGAGAACATCACCTCTTGAGTGAAACATTCTGTCTTTGTATCCCCAGTGTCTTGCATACAATAATTGAGTAATAAATGATTTTTTAAATGAATTGAACAAATGAAGCTATCCCTTAGTCCAAAGTGCAAAGGGAAAGTGTCAACAGAACATACAGAACAAAGTCAGGGTTGTCACTTTTTTGTCCATGTGGTCCTGGCCTCTCACTGCCTCACTATAGTTAGGTATGAAGAATCTCCAACTTCATCTGCACTGCTGTCTCTCCCAAGGGAGCTCAAAGTGACTTATTCTAAAACTTGTATATCATGGGCACATTATGCCCTAAATATAAGACTCACTTCTAAGTTGATTTAATTTCTTTTTAGTTACTCAGAGTTTGGTGCCTTGTAAACTCAGTATGCCATTTCCCTCATCCCAAGTACAAATTAGTAGTCTAGGCTAAGTTCCCTGGCATTGCCCTACGGACATTCCCTTTCCATTCTCCACTCTCACAGCTGTCATGGATTAGGACAATCACCTGGAAAAGAGTGGAAGCATATCTGTCAGGTGCTTGGAAAGGCCAAAGCAAAGCAGTAAGCATCAACAATGGTGGCTTCAGGTGAGCAAGTGAGAATCAAGACCAGAAGGCCAGCTGGGGATCAGCCCATCAATCCTTTGGGCACTTCTTCAGGGAGGAAGGGGACATGGAGCAAGAAGCTAAAGCAGCAACAAGTTGTGGCACTCCCCCCCCGGGGCCATCCTTCAGTTCATTTATTAAGATGTCACCAAACCTTAATCAGGAATTGAGTTCATTGGATTCTGGGTAGACAGTTTGTTCTTGAAAATGGAATTATCAAGCCTTCCGTTCTTTCAGAAATTATTTGGAGTTTGTCCCTAGATTATTATTGATATCAGTGTTCATGCTTTTGTTGCCTGGGTTCATAATCCTGATATATGAGCACTGGATAAAACTAGTTTATGGGCAGAAGGAACAAACAACCATTTGTAGTCCAAATGAAAAAGCAAAACACTAGATGGGAATGAGCGTTAGGGAAATTTAAAAACCAGTTACTTTTTGCTAATTCTCTCTAGTTTCTGCTAAAAGGCCCTTTCTTTGCCAAAACCAAAGCCTTAATGTATGTGTTTGATCCCAACTCCTCCCATGGTTTCCAACAAATTGTACCCACAGTCACCATCTTCCATGACATGTTCAGTCTTTCTACATACTAATATCCTCTCTGCTTTCTTTCAATGTTTTATATTTAAGAGCCATCATTCTGAAAGTCTTCACTAAATTATACTGTGATTTCAAACAATAGTATTATATCTCTCTTCTTATATTCCAGCTGTGTCAAACTCAAACAGAAACAGGACCACTAACCATGATTAAGGAGCTCATTGGGGATACATCTTGGCTTAGAAAACTACATATTGGGGGGCGGAGCCAAGATGGCAGAGTGAAAAGGTGACTCTCAAAAATGATGTGTGGAAATAAGTATACATATATTCGATTTCTTAAGTATTCTAACATAATTAACATGTAGTGGCTATCCTGCCATCTAGGGGAGGGGTGGGGAGGAGGGGGGAAAAATTTGTAACAGAAAGTTTCGTAAGGGTTAATGTTGAAGAATTATCCATACATATGTTTTGCAAATAAAAAGTTTTAATAAAAAAAAAATTTCTGGTGGGTGGAGCCAAGATGGCAGAGTGAAAAGGTGACGTTCTGCCTCTCCTCCGATCTTCTCTCAAATCAACAATAAAATAAGCCTCTAAACTGATCTTCAAGTCAAAGAACTCAGAAATATTTGGGCACTGCTCTCTGGATAACTTCATATCAGGTTAGTCTGACTCGGACAGAGAGATAAATAGACGACTCCTGTGTAGGCCGGAAGTGAAGGTGGGACTCAGCTCAGCTCATCATGGCAGAAATTCCAAACTCCAAACTACAAATTCCAAACACCTGGAGTTTATCCAAGGCACTCGGGACACTCTGCCATGATTGGGGGCAGGTGTTCTTGCAGACTTGCCTTGTTTAAGGAATAATTCTGATTTAGTCCTAGCCCCCACCGGCCCAGCACCTTAAGTCAACTCGCCGAAATGCCCCAGGGCAAAGCTTTTCAGCAGCAGGTTTTTTTTCCCCTACCTTAAAGAGATATCCACGCTGCTAAATAAAAAAAATGAAGAAGCAAAAGAGAGCTCTCACCATAGATAGCTTTTATAAAGAGAAAGAAGAGATGACCCCAGATCCAGAGGTTCCTTTAGACAAAACTCAAGAGAAAATCAGCAAGGACCATCACTGGTCCCCTTTTCAAAAGGCCTTTCTGGAAGATTGCATAAAGAACCTTAAAAGAGAACTGGAGGACAAATGGGAAAATAAACTGAAATCAGTGCAAGAAGGATACAATATCTTGGAAGAAGGATATGATGCCCTGCAAAAGAGATATGAAAAAGACACTAATTTATTGAAAAATAAAATTAGTGAAGTGGAAAAAGAGTGCAATGAACAAAAAAATTCAATTGGCCAGTTACAAAAGGAGCTTAAAAAGGTAACTGAAGAAAACAACACTTTAAAAATAAGAATTGAACAAATGCAAGTGAATGACTCAATAAGACTTCAAGAATCAGTCAAACAAAAACAAAAAAATGAAAAATTAGAAGAAAATATGAAATATCTCCTAGGAAAAACAACTGGCTTGGAAAATAGATCTAGGAGAGACAATCTAAGGATTATTGGACTTCCTGAAAGCCATGAGGAAAAAAAGAATCTAAACACTATCTTTCAGGAAATCCTGAAAGAAAACTGCCCTGAGATTGTAGAATCAAAGGGCAAAGTCACCATTGAAAGAATTCACCGATCACCTCCTGAAAGAGACCCCAAAATTAAGACCCCAAGGAATATCGTGGCTAAATTTCAGGACTATAGCACCAAGGAAAAGATTCTCCTAGCAGCTAGAAAGAAACAATTCAAATATCTAGGATCAATAATTAGAATCACACAGGATCTGTCAGCCTCCACACTGAAGGATCGAATGGCCTGCAACCAGATTCCGAAGGGCAAAGGAACTTGGATTACAGCCAAGAATAATCTATCCAGCTAGAATGAGCATTATCTTCCAGGGAAGAAAAGGGTCATTCAATGATATAGGTGAATTTCACCTATTTCTAATGAAAAGACCGGATCTCAACAAAAAATTCGACATCCAAACACAGAACTCAAGAGATGCATAAAAAGGTAAAAAGGAAAGGACTCTTGAGAACTTTATATTTACTAGGGGGGTGCTTAAAGTTTGGGGGTATAATTAACTACATATTACTTTGATAATATGAAAAAGAGAACTAGAGGGTAAAAAGTTGTCATACTGGGGAAAAGAGGGAAAAAGTGGTAAAATAAGATCTAAAAAAAAAGGAGGTAAAAACAAGGTAAAATCACTTGAAGAGGCAAAGAAAACCTAATATAATTGAGAGAAAGAGGGGAGGGAGATGAGCATTGTGTAAATCTTACTCTCATCAGGTTGGGCTCTAAAAGTGTATATCAGACATTTGATTTCACATAGAAACTTGTCTGTTGCTAGAGGGAAGTGGGAGGGAAAGGAGGAAAAGTAAGGGACAAACTAATAGAAAGGAAAAAAGAAGAATCAGGGGAAAGGAGTAAAAACAGGGGGAGGTGATCGAAAGGTTGGAGTATTGTTTGGGGGAGGGGGTCATCAAAAGCAAAGTACTGAAGAGGGGGGAAGGGAGAAAAGGGAAAGGAATGGGGAAAACATAACTTGGATAAATAAGATGGCAGGAAATAAGGAATTAGTTATTCTAACTGTGAATGTGAATGGGATGAACTCTCCCATAAAGCGGAAGCGGATATCACACTGGATTAAAAACCAGAATCCCACAATATGTTGTCTACAAGAAACACATCTAAAACATAGTGACACATATAGGACGAAGGTAAACTGCTGGAGCAGAAAATAGTATGCTTCAGGTGAACAAAAAAAAAGCAGGGGTAGCAATCCTTATTTCAGATCAAGTAAAAGCCAAGATAGATCTAATCAAAAGAGATAAGGAGGGAAACTATATTTTATTAAAGGGTACCATAGATAATGTAGCAATATCTATACTAAATATATATGCACCAAGTGCAATAGCACACAGATTCCTAGGGGAGAAATTAAGAGAGATGCAAGAAGAAATATTTAGCCAAACGATACTGGTGGGGGATCTCAACCTTGCTCTCTCAGAATTAGATAAATCAAACTACAAAATAAACAAGAAAGAAACTAGGGAGATAAACCAATTGTTAGAAAAGTTAGGTATGATAGATCTATGGAGAAAGTTGAATGGAGACAGTAGGGAGTTTACTTTTTTCTCAGCAGTCCATGGAACCTATACAAAAATTGACCATGTGTTAGGGCATAAAAACCTCAAAATCAAATGCAGAAAGGCAGAAATAGTAAATGCATCCTTTTCAGATCATGATGCAATAAAAATCACATGCAATATAAGGCCAGGAGAAAATAAACCAAAAGGTAATTGGAAATTAAATAATCTAATCCTGAAGAGTGAATGGGTGAAAGAGCAAATCATAGACACAATCAATAATTTCATCCAGGAGAATGACAATAAGGAGACAACATACCAAAATTTGTGGGATGCAGCTAAAGCGGTTATAAGGGGCAATTTTATATTTCTAGATGCTTACTTGCATAAGATAGAGAAAGAAAAGAGCAACGAATTTGGCTTATTATAAAAAAACTAGAAAAAGAACAAATTAAAAACCCTCAATTAAATACCAAATTGGAAATTCTAAAAGTAAAAGGAGAAATTAATAAAATTGAAAATAAGAAAACTATTGAATTAATAAATAAAACTAAGAGTTGGTTCTATAAAAAAAAACTAACAAAATAGATAAGCCTTTAGTTAATTTGATAAGAAAAAGGAAAGAGGAAAATCAAATTGTTAGTCTCAGGAATGATAAGGGAGAACTTTCCTCCAATGAAGGGGAAATTAGAGCAATAATTAGGAGTTACTTTGCCCACCTTTATGCCACTAAGTTTGATAATCTAAATGAAATGGAGGAATATCTATAAAAATATAGATTTCCCAGGTTAACAGAAGAGGATATAGATTATGGATTTACATGTGAATTCTACCAAACATTCAAAGAAAAATTAATTCAATACTACACAAACTATTTGAGAAAATAGGGACAGAAGGTATACTGCCAGAATCCATCTATGAGACCGATATGGTGCTGATAGCTAAACCAGGTAGGATGAACACAGAGAAAGAAAACTATAGACCAATTTTCCTAATGAATATTGATGCAAAAATTTTAAATAAGATATTAGCAATGAGATTACAGAAAATCATCCCCAGGATAGTACACTATGACTAAGTAGGATTTATACCAGGGATGCAGGGCTGGTTCAATATTAGGAAAACTATCGGCATAATTAATTATATTAATAACCGAACTAACAAAAAACATATGATTATCTCCATAGATGCAGAAAAAGCCTTTGATAAAATCCAACACCCTTTCCTATTAAAAACACCAGAGAGTATAGGAATAAATGGGCTTTTCCTTAAAATGATCAGTAGCATCTATTTAAAACCACTAGCAAGCATCATATGTAATGGAGACAAACTAAAACCATTCCCAATAAGATCAGGAGTGAAACAAGGCTGCCCACTGTCACCATTACTATTTAATATTGTATTAGAAATGTTAGCTTTAGCAATAAGAGAAGAAAAAGAGATAAAAGGAATCAGAGTAGGTAAGGAAGAAGCCAAATTATCACTCTTTGCAGATGACATGATGGTATATGTAGAGAACCCTAGAGACTCAACTAAAAAACTACTAGAAACAATTCACAACTTTTGCAAAGTGGCAGGATTCAAAATTAATCCACATAAATGATCAGCGTTTTTATATATTACTAAAATAGTTCAGCAGCAAGAGATACAAAAAGAAATTCCATTCCAAATAGTAGATGATAGGATAAAATATTTGGGAATCTATCTGCCAAGGAAGTCAGAAACTATACGAACTAAATTACAAAACACTTTCCACACAAATAAAATCAGACCTAATCAATTGGAAAAATATTAAGTGCTCATGGGTAGGCAGAGCGAACATAATAAAAATGACAATACTACCCAAACTAATCTACTTATTTAGTGCCATAAAAATCAAACTCTCAAGAAATTATTTTACAGATCTAGAAAAAATAGTAGCAAAGTTCATTTGGAAGAACAAAAGGTCAAGTATTTCAAGGGGATTAATGAAAAAAAAAAAGGCAGATGAAGGTACATCTTGCTGTACCAGATCTAAAATTATATTATAAAGCAGCGGTCATCAAAACCATTTGGTACTGGCTAAGAAATAGAGCAGTCGATCAGTGGCACAGGATAGGATATCAGGACAATCTAGGCAATAACATTAACAATCTAGTATTCGATAAACCCAAAGACCCCAGCTTTTTGGATAAATACTCACTATTTGGCAAAAACTGCTGGGAAAATTGGAAACTAGTGTGGAAGAAATTAGGGCTTGACTCATACCTTGACCCAACACTACATACCAAGATAAGATCTAAATGGGTTCATGATCTAGATATAAAGAGGGACTTTGTAAGTAAGTTAGAAGAACGTAATATAGTTTATCTCTCAGACCTGTGGAGATGGAATAAATTTATGTCCAAAGAAGACCTGGAACTCCTAACTGAACACCAGATGGATAATTTTGATTATATTAAGTTAAAAAGTTTCTGTACAAACAAAACAAATGCAGACAAGATTAGGAGGGAAGCATCAAATTGGGAAATCATCTTTACATTTAATGGTTCTGATAAAGGCCTCATTTCTAAAATATACAGAGAATTGTCTCATATATATAAGAATTCAAGCCACTCTTCAATAGATAAGTGGTCAAGGGATATGAACAGACAATTTTCAGATGATGAAATTAAAACCATCTCTAGTCATATGAAAAGTTGCTCCCAATCACTATTGATCAGAGAAATGCAAATTAAGACAACTCTGAGATACCACTACACACCTGTCAGATTGGCTAAAATGACAGGAAAAGATAACAATGAATGTTGGAGGGGATGTGGGAAAACTGGAACACTAATACATTGTTGGTGGAACTGTGAACGGATACAACCATTCTGGAGAGCAATTTGGAGCTATGCTCAAAAAGTTGTCAAACTGTGCATACCCTTTGACCCAGCAGTGTTTCTACTGGGCCTATATCCCAAAGATATCTTAAAGGAGGGAAAGGGGCCCACATGTGCGAGAATGTTTGTGGCAGCCCTTTTTGTAGTGGCTAGAAACTGGAAACTGAAGGGATGCCCATCAATTGGAGAATGGCTGAATAAATTATAGTATATGAATGTCATGGAATATTATTGCTCTGTAAGAAACGACCAGCAGGATGATTTCAGAGAGGCCTGGAGGGACTTGCATGAACTGATGCTGAGTGAAACGAGCAGAACCAGGAGATCATCATACGCATCAACAACAGTATTACATGATGATCAATTCTGATGGACATGGCTCTCTGCAAAAAAGAATTGTCTCAAACCAATTCCAATCATTCACTGAAGAAAACCATATACACCCAGAGAGAGGGAAATGAAATATGGACCACAACGTAACATTTTCATGATCTCTATTGACATTTGCTTGCATTGTGTTGCCTTTCTCTGATTCTTTTTTTTCTTGTAGATAGGATTTTTCTTGCATAACTTCTCAAGCATTTCAACATTACTAACATGTAGTGGACTTCCTGCCATCTAGGGGAGGGTAGGGGACTGGGGGTAAAATTTGTAATGGAAAGTTTTGTAAATATCAATGTTGGGGAACTCCCCATACATATGTTATACAAATAAAAAGCTTTAATAAAAAAAAATTCTTCATGCTACCTTAAAGTTATTCCCGATTTCCTTACTCTCTTTCCTCTTGGATAGATAGTCCATCAGTCACCAAATCTTGTTATTTCTATCTTCTCAGCATCTCTTGTATCTATCCCCTTTTCTCCACTCATATACCCATCACTCTAGTTCAGACTCTCATCATTTCTTGCCTGGAATATGGCAACAAACTTCTTCTAATTGACCTTCCCACAAACCACCTTCCACAGTTGCCAAAGTAATTTTTTCTAATAGGTGGGTCTGACCCACTTAAAAAAAATTCTTTCTGTCATTGAAATCTTTTCCAAACTTCTTTTCCAGTGTTATTATCCACTATTCCCCTTCACACACCCTATGGTTCAGCCAATTAGCCTTCTTGTTGTTCTTCATTAAATGACACTCCATTTTTGCTCTGTCTCCTTGCCTGGAAAGTTATACTCATCTACTGTTAAATTTTTAGTCTCTTTGAATGAATTCTTAACTCAAGAGAAACCTACCTATTTCCTTCAGCTGCTAATGCTTTCCGTCCCAAATTATACTGTGCCTACTTTGCATATTCCATTAGCAATTTGGGCCTGGATTCAAAAAGGCTTGAGTTTGAATCCAGCCTCAGACACATTACTTGTTTGGCAATAAACGTCTGCTGGGTGCTTTTCCCTCATTTGTAAGATGGGTACAATAATAGCACTTGTCTCCCAGGATTATTATGAGGATGAATGAGACAAAAATTGCAAAGCACTTAGCACAGAGCATGGCATATTATAAGCACTATATAAATTTCAGCTATTATTTTTATAGATCTATACATTTATTTGGGCAGTTAGGTGGTACAGTGGATTGATCATAGGGCCTCAATTCAGGGGAATTTGAGTTCAAATATGGACTCAGATGCTTGATAGCTATGTGACTCTGGACAAGTCATTAAATTCTGTTTGCCTTAGTTTCCTTATTTGTAAAATGAGTTGGAGAAGGAAATGCCAAAAGAAAACTCCAAGGGAGGTCACAGAGAGTTGGACACAACTGAAAATTATTCCACAGCAACAAAATACATGTTAGTGTTGCCTCCCCCAGCCAGTTTGTAAAATCCAGCATGGACTGTTTGCCTTTTGATTTTGTGCTATGCTTAACACGTGTCTAGCCCATAGGCATCCAATGCATGCTTGGTGATTGATTGCTTGAAAATGACATCAGAAAATATTTCAGTCACTGAGGAATTCAAGGTATGTTATCATGGAATGTCCACAGTTAGGGGAAAAAATTGCTAGAACCTACTTTTTTCCAGAGAGCCTATGGGTGTTACAGGAAAGGCAACTAGGGTAACAGAAGGAAAAAAAAAACCTAAATATTTGGTAAATAGTACTAGGGAGAAAAAAAATGCTGTTGGAATTAAGGGGGATCTTTAAAACAATCTGCAAAGTTGGTTGACCTTTTCCACATCCTCAAATATGCACCATCAAGACAGAGGAGAGCCAGACCCACAGGTATCAAAATAGAAACCTCAAGTGAAATCTTTCCGCAGTCAAACTGCATTTATATAAATTAAGAGACTCGCAGCTGTATAAGTAGAAATCAAGAGATCCTAAGAGAGAAGGAGGCCTACATGTCAGGCATCCAAAGTCGGCAAAATCCCTCACTTCGCTTTCCATGATTTTTCAAGTGGCCCAGGTTCACCTGGCACTATAGACAATATGAGAGTGATCAGCCAAGAACTCAACGCCCTGAAGCTTGGAAAAGTAAGGTTTTGAAAATTTTGCTTGAAAAAGGTCTTCAGTCTGAGTGTTAGGCAAGTGGAGGTACCATACCCCCTGGGGAAGTCTGTGGAGCTTGAACACATCTGTTCTCAAAGTTCTGATGATCTGATTATTATCCAAGATTCCTTGAATTAATCAGAATCTTTGAATCTTCAGAGGATGCCTCATGCTCACCTAATAGCAGCATGAAGGATAAATTTATGCTAATCTGTTAATGTGAACACCCACAGTCATTAGACTATGGAGAAGGGCTTATATAGAGACAATTGCTGACAGTACGTTAAAGAAAGAGCTAATGGAAAATATCTTGGTTATTTTTTTACATTAACTCTCTGTGGCCATGTAGAGAGAGAATGGTTACAGAGATTGGCTTTGGAAACTGGAAAAACCTGAGTTCAAATTCCACTTATGACATACACTTGGCTGTATGATCCTGGGTAGGTAACTTAACCTTTCAGGGCTCCAAGAGGCCTTCTGAGATTAGCTGGCAGAGAAATTTGTGACTTTCACTGGTAAATTTTCCTCATGTAGGAATTCATGCAAATCCTTCACTCCCCAGGATGGAGCAGAACCAGATTAAAATGTAATTGGGAAATATTTAACAATATAAATATAAGTAAAATAAGTCATAAATAACATTAAATTTTAGATTAGTGCCCCCTTCTTTTCTATTTGAGTTTGATCATTGCTCTATACCAACGAATTCATAGATTTAGTTCTTCTTAGCCCTACAAATGGGGCAGCTAATTGGTATAGTGACTAGAGCAGTGGCGCTTGGATTCAGGAAATCTCATCTTTATGAGTTCAAATCTGGCCTCAGAAACTTCTTAGCTATATGACTCTGGGCAAGACATTTAACCCCCATTTGACTCAATTTCCTCTTCTGAAAAATGAACTTTAGAAAGAAATAGCAAATTACTCCAGATCTTTGCCAATAAAACCCCAAAAATGGGATTATGGAGAGTCAGCCACGACTGACTCTCACACAAATTGACACAATAACAAATATAGCTCCAAATTCCTATGTGTATACATATATTTACAATCACATATGTTTTTGTATATGTATATGCATATACAAGTCAATGCATATGCACACAATTGTGTTTCAATTAAAAATCTACATTTTCATTTTTCAAGACTACTTTAAAACTTGTTTTTCAGCAGGTCTTGTTTAAAAGCAGTTCATAAGGGAAAAACATCTTTTTAAATGGCATAGGTTACTCAAGTACAGAAAAAATCTCTCCATCTTTCATATGTACCGTTAGTGTATTTTGTCTTCAAAAATAATAAAAATATTTTGATTTATGCTAGGCTCATTAATGATTTCCAGGCCAATTCAGACCGAAACAACTGTTGTTTATTGGCCATGCAGATTAGCTTTACTTTTCTTGCCAAAGGTAAATACCCCTAAGGAATCCAAAATTACAGTGAATGAAAAACTGGATGAGGACCATTTGCTCTTTAATTCGGGTAAAATCAGCCTTCGAAGGTTACAGTTCTGGTAGTGAGAATTGGCTTTGAATATAAGTTTTGAATGTTTTGATGTGATTCAAGCATTTGTAGACAGTCTGGATATTTTGGACCCAAATGATTGTTTTGTGTGGCCTTTTGTGGGACAAATGAAATAATCAGCAGGCACAACAATTGGCTTAAGTGGTTGATCTAGTCTTTAAAGCCCAAATTGTTTACCTATTTCTCCAGGCAAGTTTTTAAGAAGTCTGAATTATCTCTCCCCAGGAATATGGAAGAAGACTGAGGTTGGATCTTGGATTAGACTTTGAATTATTGGACTGGAAGGGATTTTAGCCTCTTGTTCTACAAATGAAAACTCTAAAACTCAGATAAGTTTGTTAGCTTGCTCAAGGTCACACAATTAGTTTATGGGGCAAAACTGGGACTAGAAACTAGGGCATTTGACTCCCATTCAGTTCTACTATTACCTATAAAGCAGCTAGAAGCTGTTATTTTCCAAATGTACATAGGGAAGAAAAACTAAGGGACAAAAGAAAAAAAACTAATTGGTGAATGGCACCAAAAGAAGTCAGGAGGACTTGAGTTTAAATCCTGCCTTAGAAAGTTAATAGCTAAGTGACTCTGGATAAGTTATTTAACTCTTTTTGTCCCAGAGGGAACTAGGTGGTAGAGTGGATAGTGTGCCAGGCCTGGAGCCAAGAATACTACTCTTCTTAAGTCCAAATCTGGGCTATGACATTTATCAACTGTTTGACTTTCAGCAAGTCCCTTTAATCGTGTTTGCCTCATTTTCCTCATCTGTAAAATCGAGCTAGTGAAGGAAATGGCAAACAATCCCAGTATCTTTGACAAGAAAACCCCCAATGGGGTCACAAAAAGTTGAATATATCTGGAAATGACTGAACAATATACTACTACTACTACTGCCACCACCATCACCACTACTATTTACTACTATTATTGGGTTACTTGGATCAGTAGATCAGGAGAACTTCCTCATTATGGCTGATGCAAATATCTGATTGAAGCAAATACATTTCCAATTGCTAACTTACTACTGAGAACTTTATGCATTTTTTGGTTCCATATTGACAGTTGTTTCCAGTAGGTAGACACATGCTGAAAATTGTCCCTAGCGCTAGTCTTTTCATCACATTTTTTTCTTTCCCCTATATTGAAGGGCTGTTTTCCCACTGTGGAAAAATATTATAGTCTACATTAAGTTTGATTTCAAATAATTCCAAGTGGGCCATAGAGAATCAAACCTTACAGTTACTTGTAGAGCTGTCTGGTGGTGGCCCATTAGTACCACTTTCTCCTTCAACTTTATCCCAGTGGTTTGTCTCTTTATATAATCACTATCTGCACAAGGCAAGACAGTTCAGGTTCCTTCCTAACTCAGACTTATCACCTATCTGTTCAAGAATCCAATAAACTCTTTTTCTTTGCCTTTCTCTTTCTATCTCTCTCTCTTGTCTGTCTATCAATCTCTATCTCTATCTCTGTCTCTCTCTACTCCCCCCACCCCGTTTATGTGTGTGTGTGTGTAGGTGTGTTTGTTGAAAAGGGAAATTCTTTCATTTTTTAAGTTCCTAAAGGTATGTGATATTAGACATCAAAAGGGAGCATCTGACTATACTCTTTTTAAAGATTTAAAACAGAATGTTGCTTATATATAAAATCTGTGAATATTGATTTTTAATAGTATTCCCTCCACCTACACAACTTTTATCCCTAAATAGATTTTTGTTTCATTTATTTTAATGAAAAAAATATATAAATCAAATTACTCTAGCAAGGTCTTTCTTCTAAACTAACTGGCTAACTAAACTAACTAACTCTTTGAGATTATAAATTACAGAGAAGGTACTAATCTTTCCTGGTATAATGAGTTTTCTCTTGGGAGTTCCCTATATCAGTAGAATCACACATCCAATTTGTAAATATTTCTGAAAATGTTATTATTGTTCAGTTGCTTTCAGTCATGTCCTATCTTTGTGACCTCATTTGGAGTTTTCTTGACAATGATACCGGAGTGTTTTGCCATTTCCTTTTCCAACTCCTGAGGAAACTGAGGCAAATAGGTTAAGTGACTTGTCTTGCCCAGGGTCACAGCTAGTAAGTGTCTGAAACCAGATAGATGTGTCTTTCTGGCTTCAGGATCAACATTATATACACTGTTACCTAGCTATCCTTTTCTGAAAATGATACCTTAAAAGGGTTACTTTACTCTGACTACCATCTTAGGCTTAGGTAGTTTCTGTTCTTTCTTTAAAAAAATCCTTTTATTGATTCATCAATCACAACCTTGCCATAATATTTTCCATTAAAAAACAACAATTATTCTATAATATTTGGTTAAATATAATATTTAAGTTAATATATCACAATTTGTTTAAATCAATCCATATTTAAATCAATATGTTACAATTTGTTCAGCCTTTTCCAAATTATTTGGCACATAATTTGTCCCCAATTTTCTGCTATTACAAAAAATGTTCCTTTTAATATTTTGGCACTTATGGCATTTGTATGTCAATGACCTCTTTGGACAATAAACCCAGTAATGAAATCACAGGATCCAAGTGTGTGAACAATATAATAAGCTTGCCCAGGATCATGAAGCTACTAATAACTGAAGTTAGATTTGAACTCCAAGGTTTACGGAATCTAGGTCTAGTGCTTTGTCCACTGTTCTTCCTAGCTTCCTTTAATGACAGCTAGACAGATAGCATGTTCCGCTGTACCCTCCTATTGTCAGAAGAAAGTAAGAAAGACTTTTATCACATTATCTTGACACCCTCTGGCAAACTTTTGGAGGGACACAGGAGAAAGTTGTACCAGATAGGTGGGTATGCATGAATGGTCATCTCTATTACTAAGGGGAACTACCCAATTAAAGAGATAAAGGTCTATCTGGAATATGTGAGTACCATTTTTGCCAGTTTTATGGGCGCGTGGTGATACCTCAGAACTGTTTACATTTGAGTTTTTTTATTATTATTAATGATTTGGAACATTATTTTTGTTATAGTTGTTGATAGGAAAGGGGAAGAGAGCAAAAGTCAAAGATCAGCTTTCAGTCATGTCCTATATTTGTGACCTCATTTGGAGTTTTCTTGACAATGATACTGGAGTGTTTTGCCATTTCCTTTTCCAACTCATGAGGAAACTGAGGCAAATAGGTTAAGTGACTTGTCTTACCCAGGGTCACAGCTAGTAAATGTTATTTCTCCTTTAAGAATAATCATGGTGTTTAGTATTAGGGATTTATCAAAAGGCTCAGCTCTGGTTTTCCAAGATCATTAAATATTTTAAGACATTTTATTTGTCCTCCTAGGGAAAAAATTATATATATATGCATATATATATATATATATATATATATACATACAGAATCATCCCACTGTCCATGATGCAGGCACATATCTAGTTTCAAGATTAGTTTGAGAAAGGTCTGTCTGGGATTTGGAGCTACCTTCATCAGGAGAGAATATTCTCTTCTTAGTTTATAATCTTGATTATAAGGAATGAAATCCCCACGTATAGATATGAGCTCTCATTTGATCTGTGAGGCTTCTAAGGATGAGCATTGTTCCTGTTTTATATTAATTTTATGGAGAAAGAAGCAAAGACAACTTTTAGAAATTTTTTCTTCTCCCTCTCAGCTTGCATGCCCACTATTTTCTAGCAGAGCAAACACACACTCATATTAAAAAAAAAAAGTCCTGAAACCAATTCTATATTATACTTGGTGGTCATTTTTATGGCTATTGAGGCTTACCATTTTCCCCATAGCAAACACATATTCACATGGAAAAATACCCTGAAGTCAATTCCATATTAGGCTTGATGGTCATTTTTGTGGACATCCACATGGTACAATTTTTTGTCCATTAAAGACAAGAAATTTCTATGTCTAATATCCTGATAAAATCCTCCGGTTGTATTATTGCTTTTCCTTGCAAAGAAACTCCTAGTTCCAACAAGATAAACAGATTTACAGTTCTACATTATTTTAAACTATGCTTGGGCACATAGTTTACTTCTCTGTTAACATTTTCTTTGTTTATTTTCTATTTCACCTACACAGACTTCCTAAGTAGGAATCTGCATAAACGCCAGCTGGATAGTTGAATAGGATTCTTTCTGCTGCATACAAAGTGATGCTTTCCCAAGATTCAGTGGCAATAGTGTTCACCTAAAAAGCTACCTTCAATACACAGAATCATAGAGTTGGAAAAGAAAAGGACAATTTAGTTTTGCTTGAAAACAAAAAGTGAGGGAGCAGTTTCTGCCTTTAGAGCCAGCCCATCACAGTTTTTAGACAGTTCCAATTGCCAGAACGGTTTTCCTTAACTCAAGCCTAAAGTTGCCTTTCTGTGATTTCTAACCATTGCTTCTAGTTGGTTCCTCTAAACCAAAGTAAAAAATAAGACTAGTATGTCTTGAGAGTTATTTAACTATTTTTTTTAATCAAAAAGGAATTTCTTAAACCATCACCCCTAGTATTTTTATTTTATAGTCATTTAACAATCTGTCAATAAACACTTAAGTGTTTATGCCAATCAAGGCAGTCCCTGTTCTCAAGGAAGTTATAGTTTAATGGGAGAGACAACATCCAAGCAACTATGTGCAAATCTACCATTTATGGAATACGTTGAAATAATCAACAAAGGAAAGACACTATAATCAAGAAGCCTTGGTGGGGTCTTAGCCAGACCTCAAAGGAAGTCAGAACATGTTCCATGCATGGGGGACAACTAGTGAAAATACACAAAGTTGGATAAGAAGGGTCTTGTTCTGGGAGCAACAAAGAGGTCAGTGTTACTTCCACAGTGAAAACTATGGGAGAATTGGGGTAGTATAAAGTACAAGACTGTAAAAACTAGAGTATAAGCCCCATGAGGGCAGAAAACAGTAAAGCAAAATGCAAAGAACACTGTAATTAATCAAAAGACCTGGGTCCAATTCCAAGGAAGAAAGGAAAGGAACAAGTATTCATTTAGTACCTAATATTTTGTTCTAGGCATTGTGCTAAGAGTTCTACAAATATATTGTCATATTTGATCCTTATAACAACCTGGGGAGGTAAGGACCCATTATTATCCCCATTTGACAGCTGAGGGAAACTGATTCAGAGGAAAGTGACCTCCTGAAGGTCACACAACTAGTAAGTACTACACTTTATCTACTGAGCCACCTAATTGCTGGAATAAATTTTGAGTTGAGAAGGGATTATAGCATCAACAATGAATTAGTGGAGCAGCCATAAGACCATGGCAATGATTAGATCTGAGCCTGTGGCCCTGAAAAGGAATATCTATCTTCAAGATTTAGGGAAGGAAACATCCCTTAAGTTGTTAAGACAACATAAACAAGACCCCAGAGGATATTGGATGTACCCCACATACTGAACTTATGAAGAAAACTAGACAAAAATCTCACAGGAAGGATACTCAAGGATGGGTCACGAGCTTCATGACTAGAGGCAAGAAGATACTTTTGAGTTTTGTGAAAAATTTAGCAAAAATAGAAAGAAGTCACGAGGTAACATATTTCTAACCTAAACTGGACACTTTTCAACCAGGGAGGCAGAACATAGCCAGTACAGGTTTTAACTTCAAGATTGATCAAATTTAGTACTCTAATCAATTCTAGATGTAAATCACTAATAGCTATTACTCTCTTCCATTTCACTTCCTTAGCTTGAGGGGTGTTGTGGCTGGGGGTGTATAAATAAACATGTATGTGGCACCTACTATGTGCCAAGTATTTATTTACAAATATTATCTCATTTGATCCTCACCATTACCCTGGTACTATAATGAACTCCATTTTACAGATGAGGAAAATGACACAAACAGGGTTAAGTGCTTAGTAAGTGTATGAAACCAGATTAAATTCAGGTCTTCCTAATTCCAGGTGCAATGCTCTATCCACTGTGCCACTAGCAGTCTGTTATACTAACCAAGATTGTCCTAATTCTCCAATTAGATGCTTCTTCCAATCTATGATTTGTTGCTTGAATTCAAGTTTTGAGATGTAAGAAATGTAGAATAATTATGAAAAATTCACAAGGATACCAGACATTTCAGTAGGAGTTAAATCCATATTGGAAATAGAATGAAATATGAGTTGGAGGATCTGGATTCAAATCCCAGCTCTATTTACTGAGTTAATCTTATTGAAGTCGCTCCTCTCCAATATCCAGTTTCCTGTTATTCCCATTTTACATATGAGGCAAAAGAGGTTGAGAAAGGTTAAGTGATTTTATATGAACTCAGGCCTTCTCAAATACCAGTGTTCTATTTACAGCACAACCTAATTGGCTTAATCAATGCTTGTTGATTGAAGGAGGGATAGTTCTATAACCCTTCTGATCCCATGCCTCTGATGTCAGAGCAACCCCAAACCCATCAATGCCTTAACGAGGTTTTGCTCATTTCACAGTCCACAAAATTGACACATGGTGAGGTCCAGCAAGTGTTTTGAGATCCACAGATGAGAGGGGAGTGGTTACTGTGAATTTGTACTTTGGTTCTGCAGATAATTAAGTTTATGTTGAAAAGATGCCCACATGTATTGTACAGAGTAGAGAAAAGTATCTATGATCTGGCAACGGTTCATTTTATTTCTCTTCTGGGAGAGGATCTAAATATGGAATGCAAAATGAAATATATGACTTTTGAATCTGCCCCAAGCACTCTCATTCCTAGATATGGCTTAATATTTCTGAGAGTAAGCAAACAGTTATTCTGTAGATAGATAAGAGATAGGCAACAAATGATTAAATATCAACAAGTATAAATTTGAGAAAAGGGGGGAATTTTTAAGAGGCGAAAAGAGAGTTCATTCCTTTTCATGAACTTCAGATTTGTAAAATCAAAAACATCTCTCTGGGAGCTGGAGTTCTCTTTATGGATGAGAATGAAAAAATGTCCTCAGACTTCTCAAAACATTCTCATATCCATGATCTCATTTGTTGCTTTCCTCCTTCCTCCTCCTTTTCCTCTTTCTGCTTCTCCTTAAACAATGGATAGAAAAAAATGGAAACAAACATTTATCAAAGGTTTACTATGTTCCAAGCACTGTGCAAAGTGTTTTACAAATGTCTTGTTTGATCTTCACCAGGAGCCTGGGAGATAGATGCTATTATTATGCCCATTTTCCCATTGAAGAAAATGAGGTAGACAGGCATGAAGTGAATTAATTGCCCAGCATCTCACAGCTAGTGTCTGGATTGGATTTAAAAATCATGTTTTTCTGACTTGAGGCCCAGTACTCTATTTAGTGAGCTACCTAGCTGCCTTAGTGGAGGACAAAGGGCCAGCTTCTTAGTCAAGATTACAGGGCTTACACCTCTTTTTGCCCAAAATTTTTTTACATGACCCAGGTATATAGATATGTAATATAGGTATAAAAAACATTTGCTGCTAATAAACCATAATTTTACAGACCTTATTTATTTATGAGACCCTCATATGGGGTCGTGAACCACAGTTTAAGAAACAGGGGTCTAGAATACCACTGACTCATATTATCTGGGTAATCACAGACAAGTCTCTGAATCTCACAGTGTTTTATGTAGTTCTCCAAGACTATAAGTTCCCAAGGATTTGCCAAGTTGCAATGGTAGAAGGAGTTTCCATACTGGGAGTTCCTTATACTAATATGGCAAATCAGGACAATATTAATACTAGATGTATGACTGGGCAAGTCACTTAACTCTGCTTTTATTTTCTTATATGTGGGATGAGCTGGAGAAGGAAATGCCAACCATTCCAGTATCTTTGCCAAGAAAGCCCCAAATGGGGTCTCAAGAAGAGTTGGACATGATTGAAATAACTAACCAGACAACAAAAACAAAACAGCAACTGATTTGTATGATCTTTTAAGCTTTATGAAGAGGTAATTTGTGAGCTTGCTAAATCAAGTGGTATTATTCCTAATTTACAAATGCAGAAGCAGAAATTTAAAGACTTTGTATCTTAGAAATATCTATTATCTAAAATTTCTGTGCCTCTGTCTCTTTGTCTGTCTGTCTCTTGCTCTTTTTCTCTGACTCTGTCTCTGTGTCTCTATCTCTGTCTCTTTTTCTCTCTGTCTCTGTCTGTCTCCGACTCTCTTTTTCTCTCTCTCTCTTTCTCTCCATCTCTTTGACTCAACCTGTCTGTCTCTATCTATACCTCTCTCTGTCTCTCTGTCTATCTCTCTATCTCTTTCTCTATCTCTCTGATTCTTTTTCTATCTCTGTCTCTGATTCTCTATCTCTCTGTCTCTGCTTCTATTTCTGCCTCTTTTTCTAATTTTGTTTCTCTCTGTCCCTGTCTGTCTCTTTGACTATTTCTGACTCTCTGAATCAGCCTGCCTACCTCTCTGTCTGTCCTTCTCTCTGTCTCTCTCTGTCTCTTTCTCTATCTCTCTGATTCTTTTTCTATCTCTATCTCTGTCTCTGATTCTCTATCTGTTTCTGTCTCTTTTTCTAATTCTCTGTCTCTCTTTATATCTCTATCTCATGGGGTGATAGAGGGAGAAACAGAGACCCAAAGACCATTTTGGTATGATAAGAAAAATGGCTCCCTGCCCTGACTTCTTAATAGCCTTGAGGTAGCTCCAATATTATGAAATTTTTAGGAAAATTAGCAAAGGCAGGTTTTAGTTCCTTTTGAAGGAGAAATGCCTGGCAAGGAGCACTTTCTAAAGTGGGTGAGGGAGTATCATGGAATCAGACTCAGGGCACAGCTATAAATCACTCCTCTAAGTGTTCAGTTTCTGGAAACCTGGGACCAACTTGATCTCCCTTTCAACATTTAGACTGACAGGAAGAAAAGAGTAGAATGTTAAGCAATAATAGAATTCCACACAGCGCCTGTTCTCTCAGCCTGAGATCAGAAAGGAGGCCTCCAAAGATGGAAGGAAGCCTGTGGGTTCAGACTTGCAAGGGGAGACCCTGGGGAGACCCTGAATGCCAAACCAGTCATTCTAGGTCTGTGGGAGGCAGAACAGTCTTATGTTTTACAAAAAGCAGGAGGCCAGGTGTGGTCACAGGAGAAATAACACAGAGTGGGATTGAGAGCCAGGTGGGGGTGGGAGGAAGGGGGGTGTTCCGGGAGGGGCTCGAGAGGAGGGTCTCTATTGTTATGGGTGTTTTCAATTTCTTGAGCTTGACTGAAATCGATACAAAAGTGAGGGTGAAAGGGAAGAGGAAAGAATAGCAAGAGAAAGAGATTCTCACAGCCCCATCCTCAGAAGTTGTTCTTTATAATCCAGGGGGCTGAAGAGGGCTCTTTCTCATTACTCAGCCTAGGGTTCCAACTTTTCTTTTCAGTCAGTTGTTGGAATGTGAACAAAACAACAACAAATGTTGCTTCCACTGCAATCTTTGCTTTCCATTTTGGCCCACGATCCCTGCTGACACTGCAGAATAAATTCCAGCCACCACTACCACAAGCAACTTCCTAGGAGGGACTGACAAAGTTGTCCTTATGCAATATTTAATTGAACACACTTACTCACATGGGGGTGAATTTGAGCACAATGGTGTCAGGGCAAAATCCAAATGGAATATCTTCAGTGTTTTAATTATTGTAAATTGGGCATTTCTGCAGGAACAATTTCTGAATAAATTAACATTGGTCAAAAGATGGCTATTTGCATGTACTGCATTAAACTAGTACTTTTGTGAGGACCTAAGCAATCTCAGCTAAGACACTATCCACTGCATTTGTAAACTAAGCATTTATCAGGAATTAATAATACATAGAAGTGAAATATATATATATACTTTCCCCTCATCATTAAAAGTCTTATACAAAGAAAACTCTGACATATAAGGAAACAACTGAGTTTATCCCTTGTAGACAAATAAAGGGTTCTGTCACCAATCATGCCAGGTTTTAAACTCATGGTCCCAAGGACATCTAGTTTCTGTCAAATCAGTGCCCAGGCTACTAAGCTACCTCTACTCATTAGGGGACAATGGTGAACTTGTACCAATCTGCTCACAAAGAAAAAATGCATCAGGATAGGAGAAGACAGCTTGGTAGGAATATATTAGAAGGTCTAAGTGATAAGGGAGAGGAAGCAGCTGCCAAAATTTGGGACAAGTGGAACAAAGAGGGAAGAGCTGCAAGGGTAGAAAACACCTGTCAGGCTGTTATTTGCTAAGGATGGGGAGGAAAGACACATCTGGACACAAGCAATCTGGAACCTCTCTCTCTTTTCTTCTTCTCCCCACATCTCTTGAGGAACACATTCAGTTTTGCTATAACCAGAAATTGTCAGTGTCCAGAGTTACATCATCACATTTTCTCAATACAGAACTTTTATATTCTGAATTTTGCTCCTGATTAGAATGTAGTAACCTTTTTTTTAAAAGATTCAAGGAAAAAAATCCATTTTCTGTTTAAAAAAAATACCACCAAAAGTTCTCTTTGCAGAGGAGGGCCTGGGTAGGCTAACAAATTGAAGTGTAAAGGAAACAGAGCCTTCAAAGAAACTTGAAATGAACAACAAATATTTGAATTTGAATTCCATTTGAATTAGAAAACAGTGTTTCCATGAAAAAAGTAATCAAAATTAATGACAAACATTTTCTCCCTATAAAGTTGGTCACCCATCATTGCCCTCCCTGTTCATGGAGCCCTGGGAACACGGGCTCAACATGCCAGTCTTTATTCAGCAGCACAAGATTTGTTGTGGTTCACCAAACAAACAATGTAAGGTTGATTGTTTGCCCTTCTCTTGTCTGTTTGTTTGTTTTTCTCCTGCAGGAAAACACTCTTATGTCTTCCAGAGCTGAAGTGGGTTTCAGGCCATACCTCTGTACCAACCTCCTGCACATGAAGGGCATCATCAAACAACATCCGGAGTTTTTCTTTAAGATGTAATCATTGTATTTGAAACTCATCTGCTTAAAATAAAAGCAAGAAAATGCCAATGGCTGTTTAAAGGAAAACAAAACAAGGTTGTTTGATTTTTTTTTAAAAAACTGCCTGTCAACTGCCAAGGAAAGTTATTAAGTCTTTGTTTTATGAAGAACTATAAAATGGTCCAAAAGCAATTTTATGCAGCCAGTAGGTACTAACTACAGTGTACTCCAGGATTATATTTTGGTTTTTTGTTGCTTCACATCAGACTCCAAACTGCAAATTCCTCAAGAAGTAGCATTTGTGCTTTAACTTCTGTCTCCCCATTGTGCCTTGTATGGGGTTTTGAACATAGTGGCTACTCAACAAATGTTTACTCATTGACTTAAAAAAAACCTGAAAGAAAATTCCAGTAACTGCAAATTCAGTCTTACAGCTCAATTTATTTATGAATTATAGCATATAATGTTGACTTTCCTAAAGAGGTTATCTGGAAAAGACACGGAGTGTCTGAGAAGAATATACACATAGTTTTCTTTACACAGAAGTTATTAAAATGCAGATCATGTTAACTTGGCTTTAACAAGAGAAGCGGGGATATGATTCCCTGTTCTCTTTTGCACATATAGCTTTGACTTGTGGTCATAGGAATTTTATACACGCATTAATAACTAGAATGAATTAAATAGGTAATAGCCAGCTAACACTAACATTAATTAGGCAGGGCTTTTGAAGCATTGCATATTCATGGTTTTATATATTTAAAACTAGAAGGAGACTTTTGGACGACAAAGTCTGTCTCCCTTTCATTTCCTTCCTACAAATAAAAAAAAAAAATTGAGACCAGAGAAGTCGATGATCAATCAGTCAACAAGCACTGATTAAGTATTTACTATGTACCAGGCATCGTGCCATGACAAAGGAAGACAAAAACCGTTCCTGACTTCCAGGAGCTTACACATGAATGGCAGAGAAGAAATGTAAATAAGTAAGTTAATACAAGATACACAAAGAGGCGTTTGTGGGGTTAGTGCAGGGGAATGTCCAAGTGGCTGGAAAAGGCGAGAGAAGAGGGAGGGATCAGGAAAGCTTTAGTGATTTAATAAGTGGTATTGCAGGGTTTGGAAACTCAGTTCTCTAATTTCAAAGCCATACCTCTTTCCCCACTGTCTCATGCTAACTATATTTGCTGTTTAGTAATAAAGATGTAACTTTCTGTAACAATGTCACCTGCGTGTATATGTACATTTCAGGATGTGTGTGTGAAAGGAGAAGGGAAATAGAACAATCTGAAGGCAAGTTCTGGTCTCAGGATAAAACACAAGTGTGCTGGGAGACAAGTTCAGGAAGATTCCTGGATTCAAGCTAAGGCAAAAATAAATTACCTTTGAAGAAAACCATTACTCCATAGCAATAAGTTATTCCAAGCATCTGAAGGAGCAAGATGAATAAAGATCTAGGAAGGATGGGAAGGAGGATAGGGTTTTCTGCAGGAAAACTGGGAACCCCCCAAACCAAAATTCTAATCTCATTTCCCCCTTTTATTGACGTGGCTTTTTGCAGTGTCAGTGAAAGATGAGAAATGGGGCAAAGATCTGACTTTGGGGTCATTGTGGAATGCCAGTGGTACTCCAGAGCCCTTCCCTACAGCACTGCATTCCAAACATCCCTATAGTCACACAAGCACATACTCTCTCTCCAATTCCCCTCCCTTTTCTTCTATCTTGAAGTAATATAAATTAATAAATCTATGACTGTACAATCAGCAAAATGATAACAATGCCACACATTTCTGTCCCTTAACCTCTCAATGCCCCAGGCAAGTTGGAGGACAGTTGCCCAGGTACATTTCTAGAATGAGTTCTTTGTATCAATGAAATCACAAGTTTGTACAACAAAACCAACCAAGCAACCAAGCAAACAAAAAAGCGACATAATGGAAAGATTTCCAATTCAAGTGGATTTCAAGTGAAAGCAACTTGGTTCAAATCCTGACTTTTCCATTTATCTAATGATATGATTCTGGGCAGATCACCATCTCTTCAGTTCTCAGTTTCTTTATTTGTAAAATAGTATTTATAATTTGTAAAACACAAAAAACAACTATTAGTTGTACTACCTACCCTGTAAGACAGTTGAGCAACAAATAGGAAAAAAAATCCGCAAAGTCATATATAACTGCCAGCTAGGTGGCATATTGTGTAGAGCTCTAGATCTGGAATTGGAAAGATCTGAATTCTGATCCAGCCTGTGATGCAAGCTGTTTGATCCTGAGCAAGTCCCTTAACCCTGTTTGCCTCAGTTTCCTCATCTGTAAAATGAGCTGGAGAAGGAAATGGCAAACCACTCCAACATCTTTTCCAAGAAAACCTAAAATGGAGTCACAAAGAGTCAAATATGACTAAAATGACTGAACAACAAAAGTATGAGGAAAGTAGGTGATTAACTTTTCTAAAAGTAGCTATTTTTGTGACACGTGCTTTTAATTGATATAAAATGTTTAACAATAAACTCTCCCTTCAAATAAAACATATATTAGACTTTTAAGTTTGAATTGCATTACTAATATTTTCTCTATCATTTCATTAAGTCTAGACAATCAACAAAATAATGAGCAGCAAGCCCTGATTTATGGAGTTTGCAAAGAGCTGGCTCCAGTACACAATACAGAAAGATCTTACAGAGGAAACTCCTGCTACTAATGCAGATGGACAATTAGGCTGTAGTTTATAGTCTCAAGGGGGCAATCTGGGGGTACTGAGAAGTTTAATAACATATATGGGTTCACAGAGTTAGTATATGTCTGAGATGAGATTCTGATTCTGAAATGGTTTCTCTCTCAATATGAGACAATCATGATAATAATAAGTAATACATACTATCATTATTACTTCAGTCTCAGAATTGTCAATAAGTTCAGATTAAACTCTCATCACTGATTCTACAATTTAGTGGCAGCTCCAGGGACTAGATCACAAAATATAGCATCCTCAGATAGCATGTAAATAGATTTACTGACAAAATTATTCGTCCCTGGAATTTTTTCTGGCTTCTGAATGGGGTGCAAAAAACCTCGACAAACAAAACAAAAACATGGTAGAACTATCCATAGACAAATGCAACAATGGTACACATTCAGGGGTGTCTCTGGCAGCCAGCTCTAACCCACTCAAACCAACTGTTTAATTTTTGTTGAGCATTTACACCTCAGAAATCAGCATTCACTACAAATTTGGACTGGCTTTAGTGTTTTGTTGATTGTCTAGACTTAAGATAGTGTTAGAAATGCAAACTAAATTGAAAAGCATGTGTGCATACACATATATACATGTCAATTTGTGTGAAGACCTGTTGTTAAACATTTACCAGACCCATGTTTTGTTCTACAGACATTGCTTAAGCTCAACAGTAGATTCATCGTAGTAGAATATAAAAGTAATAAAGTGATCACTGGACTGGAAGTTGGGTGACTTAGGACAATAATAATAATCGATGTTTGTTGTGTCTGATACTTCATGACTCCTTTTGGGGTGTTCTTGGCAAAGAGACTGGAATAGTTTGCCATTTCCTTCTCCACTTTTTATTTTATAGAAATTTTATAGAAAATTTTTTATTTTTTATTTTATTGTTTTTGTCTTCATCTCAGAGTCCATCTCATTCCTGGAAGTTTTTTTTTTTTTTTAATAGAAAGAGCTTCATTTTATAGAAAAAAGAAACTGAGGCAAATAGAGCTAAGCTGCTTTGCCCAGCCTCACACAGCTAGTTGTCTGAAGCCAGATTTGAATTCATGTCGATAGAGCACTGCAGCTCTATCCACTGCATTATCTAGCTGCCCTTACACCCAATAATAATAATTAATAACAATAACAAAAACAGCAACTACAACCACCACCATCACCATCACCATCACCACAACTACTTCAACAATAATTGACATTTAAGGTTTGTAAAGTACTTTACAACCTTTATATCTTTTTTCCCCCTGGTAAATATATTTATTTTTAATATAGTTTGCTTTATGAATCATGTTGGGAGAGAAAAATCAAAGTAAAAGGGAAAAATCCATGGGAGAGATAAAAATATTCCACAAAAAAGAAGTGTATATAGCATGTGCTGATTTACATTCAGTTTCCTTAGTTCTTTTTCTGGATGTAGATGGCATTTTCTGTCCAAATTCTATGGGGATTGCTTTGGATCTCTGAACCACTGAGAAGAACTAAGTCTTCATAGCTGATCATCCCACATTCTCGTTATTGTGTACAATGTATCCCTGGTTCTGCTTGTTTCACTCAGCATCAGTTCATGCAAATCTTAACAGGTTTTTCTAAAATAAGCTTGTTCGTCATTTTTTATAGAAAAATAATATTACGTTGTCTTCAAATACCACAATTTATGCATCCATTCCCCAATTGATAGGAATCTACTTATTTTCCAATTCTTTGCTACCACAAAAAGAGCTGTCACATTTTTGCATATGTGGGTCCTTTCTCCCCCTGATTTACTTGTGATATAGACCCAGTAATGACGCTGTTGGGTCAAAGGGTAAGCACAGTTTGATAACCCTTTGGGCATAGCTCCAGATTGCTCTACAGAACGGTTGGGTCATTTCACAACCCCACCAACAATGCATTAGTATCCTAGTTTTCCCACATCCCTTCCAACATTTATCATTATTTTTCCCTGTCATTTTAGTCAATCTGAGAGGTGTGAGGTGGGACCTCAGAGTTGTTTTAATTTGCATTTCTCTAATTAATAGTGATTTAGAACATTTTTATATAACTAAAGATGGCTTTAATTTCATCATCTGAAAATTAGTCTGTTCATATCCTTTGACAATTTTTCAATTGAGGCCATTATGTCTTTTGAGCATCTCAACACCCCTGGGCTCAATGGGCACTTAGGATATAATTTAATGTTTTTCAGAGAAAGATTTCCCTTTTTGTTAATAACAAAGTCAAAATTTTCTCAGGCATTATTTACACTAATAGAGAAGATAGAAAGAAACAACTAGCAGGAAGTTGTTGCACTTAATCCTACTCTAACTTATTCTCACTTTCCAACTCAAAAACCAGTACCTGTTGTCTCCCAGACACTATTATAGACACTAGGGAAACAATGACAGACACCGATTCATAGAGAGAAGGAAAAGACCTCAGAGACCATGTCTGGCCTTTGAATAGATCTCTCATTTTTCATTTTACAGGTAGAAGGGACAAGAATTTAAATGCTTAACTAAGTGCCAGGGATTGTTCTAGCTTTATCTAATTTGATTTCTCATAAGAAATTTGGGTCCAGGATGACAGGCAAATTACCCACAGGAAAAAAAAAGAAAGAAGAAAGAATAGGTAAATTAGCCACAGAAAGGAAAGAAGAAAGAAGAAAGGGAAGGAAGGAAGGAAGGAAAGAAGGAAGGGAAGGAGGGAGAAGGGAGGGAAAAAGGAAGAAGAGAGGGAAGGAAAGAAGGAAGGAAGGAAGGAAGGAAGAAAGGAAGGAAGGAAGGAAGGAAGGAAGGAAGAAAGGAAGGAAGGAAGGAAGGAAGGAAGGAAGGAAGGAAGGAAAAAAGAAGAAAGGAAGGAAGGGAAGGAATAAATGAAAAGAAGAAAGGAAGAAAGAGAAGGAAGGAAGGAGAAGAGAAGAAGGAAGGAGGAAGGGAAGGAATGACAGACGGAGGGAGAGAAGGAAGGAGGAAGAGAAGGAAGCAAGAAGAAAGGAAAGAAGAAAAAAGTGCCTACTATGTGCCAAGCCAGTGGCACATTAAATAGAGTATTGAGTCTGGAGTCAGGAAATTCTGAGTTCAACTCTGACATTCAACATTTTTTTAGCTGTGTGACCTTAAGCAAGTCACTTTAACTGTTTGCCTCAGTTTACTCATCTGTAAAAAGAGCTGAAGAAGGAAATGTCAAACCATTCCAGTATATTTGCCCAGAAAACCCCAAATAGAGTTATGAAGATTCAGACACAATTGAAATGACTGAATAATAACATGTGCCAGACCCTGTGGTAATCACTTTACAAGTATAGTTTCATTTGATCCTCACAACAATCCTGGAAGGTAGGTATGCTTATGATCCCTATTTTACAGTTGAGAAAGCTGAATATTTTCCCAGGGTCATACAGTTAATAGGTATCTAAGGCTGCATTTGAACTTAGATTTCCCTGACTCCAGCCCAGGGCTTTGTCCACCAGCTTCCTGGTAGATCACACAGATCATGAAGGTCAGAGATAAGCTTTGACACCAAGTTTATCTGAGACCAGGGAAAGTGCTTTCCCTCCCCCCCCAGAGTTCTACCCTCTGCACCCTGCTTAAATTCTACTGGGGAGAGATACAAAGTTCAACTCTAGAGGTAAGTTAGAACAATCCCCTTTGAGAAGGTGGATGGCGTGATCAGTTAAGGGAAAAAAAAAGCTTGCAAGAATGAGATGGACTCTGAGATGAAGGCAAATAAGAGTTCTAAGATCCTGAGATAAAGTCAGTGAGCAAGCATTTATTAAACATTTGCTCTCTGCCAGGTATTATGCTAAGAGAAGGGAGTACAAAGGAAAGGAAAAAAAAAGACAATTCCAGCCTTCAAAGGGCTTACATTTCATTTCAGGCATGAGAACAATGAAAACAAGAGGATCTGGGACTAGAGTAGAGTGCAAGTGATGGGAAATACTATAAAATATCAGGGAAAATAGGTTTTGGAACAAGATTTTGCTTTTTTTTCCCATTTTCTTTAATTTTCTTAATATAAAGCAGTTACATTGACCAACAACTTGGTGAGCAATTAATCTTCAGCAAATCACAGTTCATTTTTTTTATCTGTGTAGTCATTGCAGGGAAAATGACAGGTAAGTAATGCCCTTTGGTTTTACAGTTATTGTAATTTAATTTTTCTAGGAGGTCATCTTTGGTTTCTAGCCCCCAGAATTCTAGAAGCTACTTGGATATCAGATAGGTTCATATGTATCCAAAATCCTGCCTGTAGCTAACATATTCATAATTCCAGAATGAACAATGGCTCATTTGACTATTCCCTACCTCACTGAATTTCTTTCCCCCCAAAAAAAATCTGCCTGATAACCTTCAGGGATGAGACTCATTGGCTCAGAAGGCAGTCCCATTTAGGAACAATTTCAGTTGTTAAAAGATCCTTTTCAGTATGATTTCAAAGCTGCCTCCCCCTTCTATCCAGGTAACACTACTACAAAGAAGATTCTGAAAAAACAAAGCATTTTCCAAGGCTTAACAGATGGTTTTAAATAACATGATTTTTTTTTAGATTTGCCTTTTAAAAAATCTTTTGCAATAAATAATCCTGTACAACAAATTTCATCCACCTCTCCCCCTACAGTACAGTAGCTTGTACTACAGATAAGAGTTGTAAAAGTAAAATGATCTGAATTGTCCTTAATTATCAATTACCATTTAACTAAATTACATTAAAATCATAGTAGCAAGATGAATTATTACATAGATGATATAACTTTAGTTTTACAATAAAGAACCTATTAATGCATTTCACTAAATAAGCTATGGTAGTTTTTTAATCATTCTTATTTCCTAAGAATTTATTTGCATTTACCTCATACAATTGTTATGAAGATCAAATGAGATGATGATTTAAAATAATTTTTGAGTGTAAAGTATTGTCTGCAGAAATGGGAGCTATTGTTATTAGTAGTAGCAATAATAATAACAAAAGTTGGACACATTTTATTTCTCAAATGTAATTCTCATGTCAATATGGTCCCCAATCTTATATGTATATGCTGGAATTCCATTGGGTTCAAAGGAGTTTCTCCTGGAGCAAGCAAAATACATGGATTTGTTTGTTTTTGTTATTTTGGAGGCAATGGGATTAAGTGTCTTGCCCATGGTCACACAGTTAGAATGTGTCTGAGGTCATATTTGAACTCAGGTCTTCCTAACTGCAGGACCAGGGCTCTATCCAGTGGACCACCTAGTTGCTGGTAGGTCCAGCATGTATTTTATGTGTAGTATTCCAGCAGGAAAAAAAGTGTTGATTTTTTAATCAGAGCATCTAGATAAAGTTTGTAGTTTTGTTTCTTAATACTGCTTTTATATAAATTAGTGGATAAGTAGATAGGTATGCATGTAAAAGGAGTTCTAAAACTCTTAATTCCAAAAAAAACTTTGGGATACTGGATGTTGTACACATCCCTACAAAGACAGATACATGCATGTATATATAACATATATACACATGCATAGACACATATATTGATGCACTGTGTTTAGATAAGGCTTGTACCTACAAATGCATAGCAACACACACATGTATATAAGGTACATGATGCTCACACATTCATGTACATGAATTTTAACATGTGTGAGCATTTGTGTTAATGTGTGCATACATGCACATAAATATGTACACCTATAGGCACAAGCACACATGCATAAAGGTGCATGCATATATTAATATATATTATATGTGTTATATACATACATATATAATTATATATACACATACAATACACATATATACATATAAAAGTTATTTTTACTATTCACATATGCAATCAATATATGCATGTATGTACACATGTACAGTGCACATGTGTGCATTGTGATACATGTATGTTAAGTATGCATGTGGGCTAGATGTATCATTAATGTATAAACTATGCATATTTAACCAATCTATCTTTATCTCAAAAGAATTCAGTGGGAGAGATGGCTACTAGGAGCCCATGGGACTGACTAGAGCTTGTCTCGAACATTCTCATTCCATTTCCAGGAAATAACACTGCTGTATTGTTTTCAAAATCTGGGTTTGTGCCTGCATGTCAAAGGTGACATAATGACCTCAGTGGGCTTTGGAAATTTAGCTTGAGTTGAGATCTTTGCAGCAATGTCTGCAATTTCTGTTATGTATAGCCTTTAACAAGAGATTTGAAAGTAACTTTATATTACTGTGATGAAAAATACTCCCTGTCAAGGAGGTGGTGTATTGTGGATGGGTTACAGAGGCATCAAAGAGGAAAAAAAAAGATTTCTGTCCAAGATCACATGGAAATTAGAATCCAAGAGTCATTTTCCACCTTTAGAACACTGCTCATAGACTGCACTTTTTTTTTAAACTTGAGCCCCAGGATTTAGAAAAAGGCCTGCCTTGCCCATGCATTTATTTTAGTCCTCTTGGGATGAAGGGGCCTCTACTTGCTCTGCTTTTGAGAAAAGGCTATTACATTATTACCGAAATGCCCTTGAAATATAGCAAGAGAGCTGTCTAAAATATATGGAACTGGGGCTCAAATATAGTGAAAAATATCATTTCCTTTGCACAGATGCATTGTGTCCAAATCTGGATCTGAGCCTGGATGCCCTAGACCACTATGGAGCTGATGGTTACTTCTGGGGTATGCTCATTGATAAGGGTGACAGTATTAGCCGGTGAAAAAAAATAAAGGGGGGTGAAAACTGAATAAATCAATACTCCACCTCACTGAACAAGTAGCTAAATCATTATTAAGATGGGAAAATCAGCACTTTTTAGATTGCCAACTTTTATTAAGTTTGTTCTCAGTTTTTTTCATGCTAAATAGTCCTTGTCTGCTGGAAGTGAGGAGTAAATCCAGCCATTTTTATTCACTCTTATAAGTTCCATCACATTCTCATCAAGCCTCAGTAAATAATTATCAGATAGGGATCCAGAAAGATTCTATAACTTGTGATTGCAGTAGTAGGGGGATGAGGAGGATGGAGACCCAAAAGGAACCTCCCCTCATTATCAAAGAGAGGAGCTACATTTACACAGTGCCTTCTGTATGCACAGTTGAGAGTATTAAGACTAGAATTAGGGATACCTGGAAGTTCCAATTTGGCCTTAGACACTTACTAGCTGTTTGATCCTGGGCAAACCACTTAACCTAGTTTGCTTTAATTTCCTCATCTGTAAAATGAGCTGGGGAAGAAAATTACAATTATTATCTCATTTGATTCTCACAAAACCAGTAAGGGAGATGTTTTTATTATCCCCATTTTACTGATGAGAAAACTGAGGCAAACAGGGATTAAGGGATTTTCCCAGAATAATTCCTAGTGTCTGAGGTTAGATGTGAAATCAGTTCTTCTTGATTCCAAGACCAGCACTTTATCTGCCCATCTAACTGAATCTCTTATCTGTTCCCACAGCTTGTACAGCTTCTGGCACTGATTACCTTCATAATTAGTTTTGGAGACATTAGGCTTGTTTACAATATTTAGAGCTGGAAGGAATAATAATGGTAATGATAATAATAATTATCATAATAGCTAGCATTTCATAGCACTTTAGAAATAAGTTATCTTATTTAACCTCACAACTTTACCATTATTATTTCTATTGTATAGATGGGGAAAGTCAAAGTCAGTGAGGTTTAGAGGTTCAGATTTACTGTGGATCTTGCAGTAAGTGTCAGAAGTTATTTGTCCTTTATTCTCAAAGAGGGCCAATAACATCATAGGTGATGTCTTAACTTGCACATGAACTGGATTAAATTAGATAGAGCTTCACAAAGTTCTCAGTCCTCCAGAGTCACTCAAGTCCAGTGACAGGATAAAAGTAAAAAAGACTGGAAACAAAAGATTTGAAAGTAGTTCCTTCTAACTCCAAGTTCAGTATTCTATATACTTTGGTTCCATAGCTCCCAGCAACTCAATTCTCCTTTTACATACACAAAAAGTGGGATCTTGAACAATTAAATTGTATGCATGAGGTCATACAGATGACAATTCTAATATAATTGAGCCTAGCTAAATGATAGCCTAAAATCTCATTCTACTCTTTTTTCTCTATTTTCCAAAATTTCTTACTATTTCCTTTTCTCTTTTGCTTTCTTTCAGTCATAACACTATCCCTATTCCTCACAAAAGCTCATAACTTCTCTCAGGACTTTGACCTCACTTTCCCACTTTCTCCTGGATCCTACTCCTGTGAGCTTTATTTTTCTCTCATGCATATTTAATTTGTCCTTTTCACTTGATACCTTTCCTTAACTTCCTACAGCTATGTTTAGATGTCCTCAATTCCCAAAATTCTTTCTTTTGGTACTTTTGCTCTATCTAGTAAGCAACTGTTCTTTCTCTTCCATGTTCATTAATTAACTTTCTGGAACAATAAATCTAAACCCAAGTCTTGTTTCCTCCTTACCACTCTCTCCTCAATCCCTCTTCCCTCTATTGAAATTATTTTATTTAAAAAATCACCATAATCTCCTAATCTCTGCATCCAATAGCCTTTTCTAGTTCTATTTGTTACTCTTGAGTACCCTTTCCTAATATACAATCTTTTTTCCTTTTTGGTCCAGTAACACTTTGGTATTGTTCCTAGTTCTCTATTTCTCTAATTGTTTATTTCTTGATTCCTTTGTTAGCCTTTCATCCACCTTCTAATATGTTAAATTGGGCATCTCCCAAATATTGTTGTAGGTCTCCTATTCTTTTCTTGTACTTTCCAGGGAAATAAGAACATTTGTATCCTCTATTTAGTGACATCTCACTAAAATCCCCAACCAGATTTGCAAAAGAACGCACCATCCAAATTTGAAATAGGTTTGTTCCATCAAAATAATCATTCCCATTAATGTTAATGCTCTTCAAGAATACTGAAATTCACTTACTATCAGATCTGGTAGCTCACTCTTAACAGTCTCTGCTGTTCAGGGAGCTTGAAGTTGATGGATTAATTGAGCTTAGAAGTTATGAATTGTCAGTAGAGCTAAAGATAAGTAGATGTATCCAATAATTCTGAAAACAATATGGTGATCTACTGAGAGCAGGAATATTAAAGAGGAGTGAACCAACAGATTAGGTTCAAAGAGGTCAAAGTTCCTGTGCTCCTGAGTAGTGGGACTGGATCTGTGAGTGACCACTACAGTTCCAATCTGAATGAGATGGGAAGATCCATTCTCAAAAAAACCCCAAAACAAACAAAAAACCCCCAACAACAAACTTACTTATTCCCAATATAAATTAAAAATAATATTAGCAACATTACTGCACATTTTAAGGTCCTACACTGATGCCCTTATTATGGCATGGATATTACCTTGGATTCTCCAAGTCTATGTTATTACACTTAAAACTTGAGCAGATCCTTCAAAGATGGAAAAGCTTTTGGGGTCTGGGTGGGTAGCTATGGTCGAAAGATCCACTTAACTAAATTTATAGTAGTTTATCACTAGGATGCTGACAACCTGGCAATGCTTTCCCTTGGTCCTACTAAGTTTGACATAAGCATGGAAGAGTTTTGATCTGCATTGGTGAAAACTAATTTTGTTGTTGTTCAATTGTATTGGATCTTCATGACCTGATTTGGAGTTTTCTTGGCAAAAGATATTGGAGTAGTTTGCCATTTATTTTTCCAACTCATTATACAGATGATGAAACTGAGGCAAAAAAAGATTAACTTACTGGTCCAGGATTATACAGCTAGTAAGTATCTGAGGCCAGATTTGAATTTAGGAAGATGAATCTTCCTGACTCCAGAGCTGGCACTCTATCCACTGGAACACTTTGCTGCTCTGCTACAAAGAAATAGCAATGCTAAAATTATGAATCCTTGAAGTGATGACATTAGAAACTTCACATTAAAATGTCTATGGGCTTGGGAGTTATCTTGGGGTATAGCTTTTATAAATTCAAATGGGTTGAATGGATTAGTAACATAAATAGCATATGAATTTAAAAAATAGTTGATGAATAATCCAGTGGTAAAGCAGCCAGAAGCTTCTAAGTATCAGGCCATGTCTATGCTACAGAACAATTTGGGATTATTTATAGCACTCTAGTCCAAAACATTTTCATGCTAATCTATACAGCACAGATGTTACCACTCAGTGAAGAAACAGTTTGTACCACTCTTCAGGTCTTCAAGGAGAAAAAAAATGATTCAGATAAGTATTAATTTCATTCCTGCTTTGACTGTTATGCTTAAGGTACCATGATGAGAAGCATATAACCTATAAAGTCCTTCTTGCTCACTTTTGGCTCAGCATCTGTCAGTTAAGTAGCAAAGAACACCGACCACTGGATACTTGAGGAGGAGTAGCCAGAAAACTAATTTCCATCCCATCTCATAGAGCTCCCTTCTAGCAAGGAGAAATGAAAAAACCTGTTGCTTGTTTCTCTAATAAAAATCAATTCAATTTCCCCTCAGAAAATATTGCATTCTATGTGTTCTTTAATTTGTTAACTAAAGCCAATGTCTTAATTTTGTTGTCTGATTCTGTAACCTCATTTGGGATTTTCTTAGCAAAAATACTGGAGTGGTTTACCATTTTCTTCTTTCTCCCATTTTACAGATAAGGAAACTATGGCAAATAAGATTAAGTGATTAGCTCAATATAACACAGCTAGAAAGTGTCTGAGGCTGGTTTTGAACTCAGGAAGATACAACTTAATGTAGCTCTATTCACTGAGCCACCTAGCTGCCCAATGTCTTAATAATGTATGTTAATGCACTTTACAAACCTTAAGGTGCTCTATAATGTCAGTCTTGCTACACTATCAGACTATCCATTGTGTGAAATTTGCTAAGTAGCGTTTAGTCACCTAAAACTAACAAATGTATGTCTTTAATATCATTAGCAAAATAAGCAATTTTGGCCAGAGAAAGGAAAGTGAAATGACTTTTTTTCACTACTTTTCTTGGGTGACATGGAAGTAACTCCTCCCTTTTAGGGGAAAAAAGAAAAAAAAATTAATGTTGTGTCATTTACAACATTATTAGGCTGTTTCTGTTACTTATGTTATTATGTTGTATACAGAGGAAGGAAACTAGAGTGGAGAGCATAGTATAGACAAAACAGTAAACAAAGTTTTCCTCAAACTAAAAAGTTGCATAATCAGTTTGTTCAGCAGGAAATAAAGCTCTCTGCAAAGTCGAATTTGTCAACTTAAAGTTATGAAGTGACAGCTATAATGATGCATCCCTACTGGACAGAAGGTTGTTACCAGAGCAGAAGATAGATGAATGTCTTCATTTTTCATCTGACTGAAGTTTCTTTCTGGTTGTGGTTTGGATAGGGTTCTTAATTACAACACCTTTACTGTTGAAATAGTCTAAATTAAGCCTGCTTGGCGTCAAAAATGACATTTTTGGTGTGAAAACAGGTAGCTCCGAGATGCGTGCACTATTCCTTTGCTTTCCTGAGGTGCTTTGTTGTTTGTTGTCTAGACACAATATTTTCTTGTTGGTTCTAATTCACTCTTTTGTGCTTATGAAGATTCTGCAGGATTGTATATACGATGTTATTTAATCCACTTTTATAAAAACAACACAGACATCCCAGAGGAGGGCTGCCATCTCAGAACTGTGCCAGCTTTCCCTGAAGCCAAGGCTTTCTCCTCTCACTAACATTCTAATCCTCTGTCTCTCTTTGTTGCCACAGTGTTTCAGAAGAAAAACTGGAACAAATTAAGAATATACACAGTGAAAAACAAATGTTCTGAAATGAATTGTTTACATTTTTAATCCTCACTTATTAATGATTATTTTGCACACCCCCAATAAATCCTTTGTGACATTTAATTTTTATTGACTATTCACCTTGGTTGAAGCTTCTCAGCCAACATCTTTCTCCCACACTTGCCCTCCCATTAAATAGTGGTTGCCCAGCAACCTCAAACAGCTGGTTGTCCAAACAGAAAAAGTAAATGGGATTAACTCTGGAGGAAACTAATTGAAGGAAACATTAATATATTCTCAATCAGAATTCTTCCAGTGTTAGCATATTCAGTCATACTTGGGATCGTGAGAGCATGAAATATGAAGTATACAGGTAGAAGAACATTTACACCCTTTGAAAATTAAATATTCATAATAGCATGGAATTTGGTTAGGTGAATAGTGAGTTAAGGTACCATAATCTTCCACTTATGTAATAGCACCTGCCACCTTCTGGTTTCCTAGGGTTTTGTAAGTCTTCATTCATTCCTACCATATGCTCAAAAGTGCAGTAGATGCTGAGGGAAACAAACAAACAAAAAGTAAAATCTACCATTTACTGTCCAGTTTAAAATTCAATAGTGGAAAAAAAATAAAAATAAATAAAAATAAAATAAATAAAATTCAATAGTGGAGACAAGATAGACACAGGAAAGAAAAAAAATAATAAGCCATCCCAATAAATGATAAATGATTAAGTGACATCAATAGGAAATACACTAGAGTCCAGGCATGGAAAAAATGTGGGTTGAGGGTGATTTGATGAATAAATGATTCAATAAGCATTTGTTCATTGTGGAGGAGATGGAATTTGATGTGGACCTTGAAAAATGGACAAAATTTGAATGGGCATAAATGGCATTTCATGGTGGAGAAGGAGAAATTTTGTGAACTCAAGCTTAATGTAAGCATGAATATGGCATATTTAGGAAACAGTGTACTAGAAGGCTTTTGAGGGGGATATAAGCGCTTGAAGGTCAGGGACTAGTGGTGGTTGTTTAAATCTCAACATAGTGCTTTGTAAATAGCAGGTGCTGAATAAATGCCTTTTGGATTGGATTAGATGAGATTGGACTACTGGACTATGAGATAGGATAATAGGATAGGGTCAGACAGCTGAAGACTTCAAATGCTAAACTGTTTGTATTTTATCCTTTCACAATGGGAAACCACTGAGTTATGTTGAGCATTGGAGTGACCTGATGAAATTATTCTTTAGAAAGACTGGAAAATTAATCTGTCTACCAAGCAGAGGGTTATTATAATATTAGGCAGTAGAAATAAAGGAAAAGGAAGGTATAGGAGAGAGTCATTTCAAAGGAAAAATAATTATGTTTTGGGGATTGGTTATGGAAAATAAAATGGTCAATGACATCTCTGAGACTTTAAACTTAAATAACTGTGAAGATGTTGGTGACATGGATGGGAACATGGAAGTTAGGGAAAGAAGCTGGTTTGGAGTGAGCATGGTGAGTGAAAGTCATTTTAAATGTAAAGAGGTTCTAATTGTGATACAGAATGCATGAGCTACCTTGTAGACCAACTAAGTGGGCCAGGAAAAGAAGAAAGAAGGTGGTGTGTTCCACAGTTCTCCAGAAGTTACAAAAGTGCAAATCTAAGGCTGGCAGCTTGACAAAAACACCTACTTCCCCTTGGGCTGCATATCATGTATTTGGGACAAATCTTTCGTCTTTCCCCTTTAAGATTTCCTTGATAGTCCCATTAATCATATTTCACTTGTACAAACATATTAAAACAAGAGTTGAGGCAGAGCAATACACAATGTGATTTATCTCAGGTCTGACTGTTTCTGGAATAGGCACCAAGTCAATAAGTATGTATTAAGCACCTACTATGTGCTAGGCACTGTGATAAGTACAAGGGATATGAAGAAAGGCAAAATATAATCCCTGTTCTCAAGGAGCTTACAATTTAAAGGAGAATGATACTGATAGCAATCCTCTTTTCTTTATTCCTTCATTATTTTTGCATCTCATTTCTTCCTTTTATCTCATGTTCAAAAGAAATAGTAAAATGATTCCCAAAGAATCTAAAAGTTGGAAGGGGCCTTTGAGACCTTTCCATGCATAATTAAGAGCTCTTTTTACATTATTCCCAATATTTAAGAGCTAATATAACATAATGGTAAAAATCTTAGACTAGGAATTAAGAAAGAGGTATTCAAATTCTGCCTTATCTATGTTCTAGTTATGGAAACTTGGGCAAGTCATGTAATCTATTAGATTCTCAATTAGATTATTTCATAAAATTGAAATAATCCTTATACTGCCTGCTTCATGTTTTTATTTTTTTTTGAGGAAAAGTGATTTAAAATCTTAAAGCCTTATAGACCTGAATTATAGACCTGAATCAGCTACATGGCTCAGGGCATGTGACAAACTCGTCTGTCCCTCTAAAAACAGTTTTTTTCATTTTTAAAATTATGAGAACATATGTCATCTCTTATATATTGTATTTCCTTCTCTTTCTAGCAATCACTAGGAAGACAAAAAAAAGGAAAAACAGTAACTTTTCACCACCAACTATAATAAATCAATAATTCAAAGACATTAACCTCTCAAATACCTGCAAAGCAGCCTTTGTGGCTTGAATGGTTCCCACACTCTGTATGAGAAATGGTGTTTATCATTTATTTAATACACATTGCCAGAGCCTGAGGAAGAAAAGTTTAAAAGTAATGTCAACAGGCAAAGGATCACACTAAGAGTCATCCAGCCAAATCCAAGCTGTTCCCTCTACCCCCAATCCCCTCCCCCCCGCCCGGAGGCAAAGCTGATATGATTTCATTCAGTTTATTCTATTATTCATGCAAGAAACTGCCTATCATAAATGCAATATGAAAAGGAGTCGTTCACTGTATGTGATCAGAAGTATCATCTCTAATAACCAAAGGTTTAATTTCATGATTTCAGGACTTTTCATTTAAAAGCACCTGAAGGGAAGTTGAAAGTACAAAGTGATAAAGGAGTTCATTGTTATAAAATTTTGGGATCCAGAGTCCATTTCTGGTAGGAAAAACAAGAAACTATGCTCAAGTGGTGACTAAAAAAAAAAAACGGAATGAAACATAACTAAGAAAATGGTTTGGCAATGTCCGTGGAAGATTCTTTTTCACACTTGAACCATACATGTACTACATTGCACCCAGGACTAACTTTTTATTAATCTTTACAATTTTCATGGGTTGTTGATATTTTTCTCTTTCGAACTTTCAGACCTAGAAGAAGAGAAGCCAATATGCTCAAAGATCTTGGATTTATGGGCAAGGAGGAGATGCAGTGGATAGAGCACTGAGCCTAGAGTCAGGAAGATTAATCTTTATGAGTTCAAATCCAACCTCAGTCATGTGACTCTGGGCAAGTCACTTCACAATGTTTGCCTCAGTTTCCTCATCTGTAAAATGAGCTGGAGAAGAAAATGGGAACTCACTCCAACATCTTTGCCAAGAAAAACTCAAATGGGATCATGGAGAATTGGACACAACTCTCAACAACAATGTACCTAATAAGCATTATCTTCCTTTTAGAAGAGCAGCTCATTGAGTTCCAACCAAATTTTTGTTTTTCTTTGCATCCCTAGGGCTTAGGGATATTGCCTTGGTCCATACTAGTCAGTGCTATGAACTATTCATCTACTAACTGATTAACCCCTGAGGTTCTCTTCTCATTTTATAAATAAGAAAGCAGAGCCAGTAATCTGTGTTAGAGAATAGGATTTGGGTGCAGTTCCTCCAAGGTCAGATCTGGGACTTTCCTTACTGTATGTCCTCACCCCCTGTCCCCACATCCTTCTGATGCTGCTATGTCATACCACAAGGAAATGATGAGGTACCTGGGAGGCCAAGCTACCTGACATAACAAGACCATATATCAGTAGTACAGGAGAAGGCAGACTAGCTAGACATGCATATGTTGGAGTGGATTGAAGCCCTTCCCATTTGGACCCCTTTCCAGGCAGAGCTGGAGATGAAGGTGTGGTTTTCAAAACTGCCCCTAGTAATGACCCTGTTGATTATGTCCCCATGAGTCAGAGAATTATAGACCAACAATTAGGAGATGCCTTAGAGATCATTATGTCCAATCCAATCATTTATCAATTAAGAAATTGAATTTAAATACCTTGTTCAGGGTCACACAAAATGGATGCATCAAAACCAGGATTCAGATCTCATACCTCTGACTCCAATCCTGCTCTCTTTTCTGCAGTTTATATAGGTTCTCAACTGGCATTCAGTGGGTTCCAGGAGCTGAATCTCAAGCCTTCTTCTGCCATGTGGCAGCTAAGAAGTACCTGGAACTTCAAACAGGTCATCTCCTACATGTCATAGGAGATGAGCTTCTCCCAGGGTGTAACTGTTACCCTTGAGGGCTTCAGAAACAAATAGAAATTCCTCTTATCTAGATCAATATTCTAGTGGATGCTCACTTCAAGAAACAGGAGGGGAGGCTCATCTAGGAGATGTTGCTATACTAGGAAATTATGGCTTCTGCCCAACCCTAAGTAGCAAGATTATGCTTACCTGAAATTTCTATTTGCCCAACACATGGCATAGTGCTATATAACAACCTGGCAAGATAGGTGCTACTATTATCTTCATATAATAAATACACTTAATAAATGTCTGTCCCTGTTCTATGGACACTATAGTACCTTTATAACAGGGAGTCTTAATTGTGTGTGTGTGATAGACCCATTTGGCAGACTGGTGAAGACTACAAACTTCATCTAAGTTTAATTCTTTTAAAGACATAAAGTAAAAAATATGGGATCACAATAGAAATCAACCCTATTGAGGCACAATTATCAAAATAAATTTAATCACCCAAACAAATAAAGTTTACATATACCAGATTAAAGACTCCTGCTTCACAGAGAGGGTTCCAATGGTCTAAGTACGTAACAGGAGTCTGGAGGGAACTGGGGCCTTGTCTGAACCATAAATGTCATTGACAGTTTGGCAACCTGAGATAAAAGTTGGCTTAAAGACAAATCATTTTCTGGGCTACTATTAGAAATAAAGCCCTCTGGGATCATTTATTTCACTAAGTACTGTATTTATTAAGCACTGATCATATGCCAGATACTATGTTAAGTTCTGTAAATACAAAGACAAAAAATAAAACAGTCTTTCTCTTCAAGGGATAGGGATAGGGGAAGACAATATATGCATAAAAAATTCAAAATAATGCTAAGTGGTTTGAAGGAGTAAGTAGAACATTAATAACTAGAGGAACCATGAAAAGCTTCTCCTGGAAGGTGACATTTGAGCTGAGTCTTCCAGGGATTCTAGATTTGGAGATGAAGAAGAGGAAGGAGAGCATTTCCATCATGAAGCACATTTTGTGCCAGAGCACAAAAACCACACATCAAGTTCCATGTATGAGGAACATCAAGCAAGGCTGTTGGACTGGAACATAGAAGGCACAAGGCTGAACAATGTGAAAATGTCCTGGAAAGATAGATTAGAACTGAATTTATATGCATAACAAGGAATTTCTATGTCACCATAGAGGCAATAGGGAGCCACTGAATCTTCTTGAGCAGGGTAATACCATGATCAGACCAATATGTTAGATATATTAACTTGTCAGGGATGTGAAATATGTATTGGAATGGGTTAAGACTTGAGGTAGGGAACCAAAATTTGAGACTATAGAGGTTGTCCAGACAGGAAGTGAAGAAGGTCTAAATTAGGGTGATAACATTCTGAGTGGAGAGAAGGGGAAGAATGTGAGATAGCCCTCATCCACCAGAAGGAGTAAAGGGAGAACTCATTATTTAGGGAGAGCAGAATTCTTCTGCCTTTATTTAATCTGGGAAAAAAGGTGTCCATTAAAAGCCAGCAATGTCATACAGTGCATAGTAAATTGAGCTTGAAGTCAAGAAGATCTGCCTTCAAATCTGGCCTTAGATGCTTATTAATTGTGTGACCTTTACCTCAATTTTCTTAACTTTAAAATAGCACTAATAATATTACTTACCTCCCAGGACGGTTGTGAGGATAAAACAAAATAGTATTGGTAAAGCACTTAGCACATAGAAGGTACTATATTGATGATGATGATGATCCTAGTGGACAAACCACTAGTGCCTCTCATTTTGGGGCTGAAAAATTATAGTATTGCTTGGTTTCAGATTAATGAGTGATGAAGGAGGTGCTACATAAAAGGAAAAATAGGTCCACAGGAAGTATT